>WNWK01049647.1:0-13135 GCA_009830355.1 Cherax destructor
CATCTGTTCTCATTCCCATGCCATCGCAGTGTACACTGATGGTTCAAAGTCGTCTGATGCCGTCGGATTCGCAGCAGTGTTTCCGGACAGCATCGTGCGAAGGCATCTATTACCCTCGGCTAGCATATTTACGGCTGAATTGTATGCCATTCTTGTGGCACTTATCCGTATTGCATCTATGCCTGTATCACCATTTGTGGTCGTTTCAGACTCCCTTAGTGCTTTACAGGCTATCCATAAAATTAATACACCTCACCCCCTAGTTCTTCGTATCCAACTTTGGTTACGCCGTATCTCTAGCAAGCACAAAGATATTGTTTTTTGTTGGGTCCCTGGTCATGTTGACGTACAGGGCAATGAACAGGCAGACACTGCTGCGCGGTCAGCAGTACATGACCTTCTAGTTTCATATAGAGGTGTTCCTTTTACGGACTATTTTGTGGTCATTGCTACCCACCTTCACACCCATTGGCAACAACACTGGTCTGACCTGCTAAATAACAAACTTCATTCTATTAAATCGAGTATAGGTTTCTGGCCTTCGTCTTTTGACCAGTGTCGAGGTTGGGAGACTACACTCTCCCGTCTTCGCATTGGCCACACTCGTCTTACGCATGGGTATCTCATGGAGAGGCTCCCTGCCCCTCTCTGTGAGCATTGTCAGGTTCCAGTGTCTGTTAGACATATTCTGTTGGACTGTCCACTTTATCAACGAGCACGCAGAATTTACCTCCAACGCCGTCTTCGCTCTGCGGCCCTTTCTTTACCTTCCCTTCTTGCTGATGGACCCTCCTTTAATCCTGACTCTCTCGTTGACTTTTTGACAGAAACTGACTTGCTACACAAACTCTGAAGATTATACCTCTAGCACCTCCCTCAGTCCCTTCTACCTCGATCTCTTGCTACCCTCTATCCCTGCACTATCCACTGTCCTGCTGCACTCCATACCCTACTAATCATCCATCTCCCTCTTACAATCCATTCTCCCTGCATCGTGTACTGCCCCACCGCGCTGTATAATCCTTGTGGTTTAGCGCTTCTTTTGATTATAATAATAATAATTGCCACTCACCAGTCTGTCTAGAATTTCTGCTGGTGATTTCTTTTCCTGCATTTACTCGATGCAAGGAAAAAAGAGGTAGATATGACAGTGTAGCAATAGCTGAAGACATGATATAGGTATGATATAGGTTATGTTTCTGGAATTGGAAGGAGAGAGAGAGGAAGTTGCTTTTGTTTAAATACACTACAAGTAGGACCCATTTTATGGCAGGATTAGGTTTCAGCAAAACAGGGCCATAAAATGAATAGTCATAAAACAAGTCCAAATTATAATGTAATTAAATGAGATAGGTTCCAAAATTTCTAGGTAGTAGGTTGGTAGACAGCAACCACCCAGGGAGGTACTACTGTCCTGCCAAGTGAGTGTAAAACGAAAGCCTGTAATTGTTTTACATGATGGTAGGATTGCTGGTGTCTTTTTTCTGTCTCATAAACATGCAAGATTTCAGGTACATCTTGCTACTTCTACTTACACTTAGGTCACACTACACATTCATGTACAAGCATATATATACACACCCCTCTGGGTTTTCTTCTATTTTCTTACTAGTTCTTGTTCTTATTTCCTCTTATCTCCATGGGGAAGTGAAACAGAATTCTTCCTCCGTAAGCCATGCATGTCGTAAGAGGCGACTAAAATGCTGGGAGCAAGGGGCTAGTAACCCCTTCTCCTGTATATATTACTAAATGTAAAATGGGAAACTTTCGTTTTTCATTTTTTGGCCACCCCGCTTCGGTGGGAAACGGCCGACGTGTTGAAAGAAGAAAAGGTTCCAAAATTATCAAAAAATTTCAAAGTATGTACTTACTAATATTACTTTTTTTTAATTAAATATTTTAAATATTTGTACTTGTTTTATTTATACTTATGAATACAACAATTAATAAAATAAAATTTTAACTTTGGTCTTGAGGAGCCATTGCTTGAGCAGATCTTTACACTATTTTCTGGCCCCTTCACTGATATTTTGTGACAATGGTATGATGGGGCAACATAATGGGAGGTTCCTGGTTGAGGGGCATCGGGTTCTGAGGATTCCTTTCCCTTCTTTATCAAGAACTGCAGTATTGATGTCTGGTGTGACTCTTACTTCTTTCTTCCAAGATGTATAGTAGGGCTTCAACATCATGTTGACACCTTTTTGGATGCCATGGCTTTGTTCCCAATCAAGATCATTATCATAGAGTTCTTCAAATGTAATACAAATTTTTGCAAGAACAATCTTAGTATGTTTTGTTTTTAACCCTTAAACTGTCCAAATGTAGATCTATGTTTGTACCACACACTCCAAACATAGATCTACATTTTATTTTTCCTGCCTCCAAATTTGGCACGATTGGCCTGAGATGCCTGGTCAGTATAGAATGGGTCTTAACACTCAGTGTGCACAGCATTAAAAAAATCTGGGACCACTTAGTACCTTTTGGGAGCACCAGTTCAATTGAGTGCTAGCTAGAGCAAATAGCGTGGTAAACACTGATGTCATGTCATATTAATACTTCCCTTTTAAGAGGAAATTGATGTTGACCCAAAGTTTAGTGGCTTTGAGATGGTTGTGGCCACAAGTGGTCGAGGAAATATCAAAAATTTTGATAACCCATGTGCAACATCATTTCATTTCTTATACCACTGGTAGTGTCATCCTGCCAGAATGTCCTATAACCTATGCCCTAAGTAAAGAGAAATGATTCTGGAATGTGTAATACGTATTCGGCAGGCTGGCTGGCTGGCTGGCTTGCTGGATAGCTGGCTGACTGACTTTGTCTCTCTCTCTGTATCTGTCTGTCTGTCTATATCTCTCTGTCTGTCTATATCTCTGTCTGTCTATTTCTCTCACAGATACACATAAGTACAGTTATTATACATAGTGTAAATTACCTAGGATAACCCAAAAGTTCCAGGCAAAGTGCTATACAGTGTTTGTAGATATAAGGCATAATAAGCATAACTGGCAAGTAATACGCTTTTCACTTGCTCAGGGTGACGACTGCATCATGTGTAATACCTGTTGGTTTATGAGCCGCTCCCTGAGACAGAGACAAGCAGGTGGAAAGACACACACACTCAGGCAGACATAAAGAGAGCTAGACAGACAGATAAGCAGAGCTAGACAGACAGATAAGCAGTGCTAGACAGACAGACAGACAGACAGACAGACATGTTTGTGTGTAACAGTGAAAGCAAATAAAGCCAGGGTTCCCTGGAGTAGTGCACGCTCATCAAGTGTCACTCCACTGCTGCACTGTCAGCAGCTTAGTGACACTCGTCTTAACACCATGCTTCAAGGATGTTTATATATATGTACTCCAGCATGTCTGAAACATTGCTGACACTTATAAATACTTTTTATATATATCTAGATAATAGTGAATGACCAAGGCAGGTGAAAATGTTCACCTGTCAGTGTGTTTGTAACAATTTGAGTACAATTTCAGTACCTATTATTAGTGTCAGAACAAAGATTGGCTATGAAATCACAAGAACTACAGTGGACCCCCAGTTTTCTGCCGGTTCGGAAATCGAGCAATTTGGATTTCAAGCACTTTCTCCGGCAAAATTTCCCCCGGATTTTGAGCATCCGCTCGGAAATTGTTGGTACCAGACGTGTGCACCTGGGCCGCTCATACGTTTGTGACTCAATCTTGGGCACATTAAATGTCTTATTTTATGTTAATATAGACATTTTCATTAATCCATCTATGATATTTTCTTCAAAATTATATAACAAACAAGTTACTACATAGCACATAAACATGCAATGTTTATATGCTATCGAGTGGTGAGTTGAGTGGAGGGAAAACATTGCATTTTCTCTTGTCCAGCTTCCAGAGTTAGAGAAAACTATGAATCTGCTGTCTGGCCCAGTCACCGCCCTTAACGCTTTTGTTTACAATTCTCGGCATGAATTATTCATTACTTCTCCCTTTGTTTATGATGGCATAAAAAGGTAGTTGTTAGAAACGATTAAACTCAGTGAACATGGTATGTCGATGGTAATAATATGGCTGTGGGCCGCGGTAGGTATAGCCCAGGCGGACTACATACGTGTACCTACATCTACCGGCTACCTAAAAATAACTACTACTCACCTCTCGCCCTACATTAAGACTACAAATATTTTAAGGGAAGTAATGAATGTAGTAACCACTGAAGAGCTGCAGCATTATAGTTCTTCTTCTTCTTTCAACACGTCGGCCGTTTCCCACCGAAGTGGGGTGGCCCAAAATGAAAAATGAAAGTTTCCCATTTTACATTTAGTAATATATACAGGAGAAGGGGTTACTAGCCCCTTGCTCCCAGCATGTTAGTCGCCTCTTACGACACGCATGGCTTACGGAGGAAGAATTCTGTTCCACTTCCCCATGGAGATAAGAGGAAATAAGAACAAGAACTAGTAAGAAAATAGAAGAAAACCCAGAGGGGTGTGTGTATATACATATGCTTGTACATGAATGTGTAGTGTGACCTAAGTGTAAGTAGAAGTAACAAGACATACCTGAAATCTTGCATGTTTGAGACAGAAAAAAGACACCAGCAATCCTACCATCATGTAAAACAAATACAGGCTTTCGTTTTACACTCACTTGGCAGGACGGTAGTACCTCCCTGGGCGGTTGCTGTCTACCAACCTACTACCTATTAGCATTATAGTTATTCTCTATAAAATTAATTGGATTTACATTATTTCTTGAGAAATAATACTTTGGTTTTCGGTCATTTCAGAATTCGGGCAACCTTCTGGAACAGATTAATTACGAAAACCGGGGGCCTACTGTACTATAAATTGTAATTATCGGAACATAAAAATGATATAAATTAAAAATGAGAGAAAAAAAGGTATATCGACAGTACTTCTGCAAGTGGCAGGACTCGATGTTGCCATCAGGTGAGCATCCAGCGCCAACTTCACGGTTTTATATCTCGGTAAATACTGATCCTAAAATTTTTTTGGGGGTCTTATTACACAGAAAATTGCCCTTTTTAATTTAAAAAAAAAAGTCAAAATATTTGGACCGCTGGCAGTGAAAATGTAGATCTGTTTGGACAGTTTAATGGTTAATGTCCTGATTGGCTTCAACTCTTCCACTTCCGCTGGTATGTCAGCCTCATGTTGTTGAAGTTGCATAGCCAGTTCCTCCAATTCCTCTCTCAGAAGTGGGTCACCGTGGCTTGCCAACAACTGGTCACCGTCATCTGGGCACTGCAGCTGTACGTTACCAAGTTACAATTTTTTTTATTTTCATTTTTTTTATATAATGTGAAAAGTCGTAAAATGCACCATCATAAAATGGGATCTACGTGTACTGTGATGGAGATTGTAGGTAATGGTTGGGGTAATTGTTTTGAAACAGTGCACACTTTACCCCTCATTAGTGTTAGATAATGGGTGATTCAGTACTAATAATAAGAAAGTAGATGGTTGAGAGATGAATAGGGAATAGTGCAAGTATAGTGGAACCTCGGTCTTTGAATCTAATTGGTTCCTAGGTGGTGTTCCCACTGCGTAAATTTTGATGTCCAAAACCGTATTTCCCAGGGTTCAGTTATCAGCCTCTCACACAGGAGTATGTTGAACTGACTCTTCCTAAAGTCTGAGAGTTTGGTCAGTGTCAGAGGTCACTTCAAAGCACTTTTGAAACAGGGCTTTTGTGTAAATTTTGTTACAACTGATTTTTAAAAAGCCAGTGTGTTCAGACTCCAGAAAACGTTCAGAGACTGGGTAAATTTTTTCTGACAACAAAATTGTCTTAGAAAAGGATGGAGGGAGGAGGTGAAAGAGGTTTTGTGTGCAAGAGGTCTTGGACATACAGCAGTCATGTGTGGGTGTGTTAGATAGGAGTGAATGGAGACAAATGTTTTTAGGACTTCACAAGCTGTTGGAGTGCGACTTTGTAAATGGTCAGTGTGACTTTGTAAATGGTCCAAGTCGGACCGAAATGTCATCGTAAGCTCCTCTCTTCTATGTGTGGGTTGTTTGTGTATTGTTCCAGTCACGGTATTGTGCCTTTTTTTTTTTTATTCAACATCCACTACCACAGAACACCACCTCCATGTCGTCTACCAGCACCATCACTAACCCCACCTCCCTTCCTCCACAATCGAGTGGGTTGGCCAAATGTTCTGTTAGTGGGTTGGTATTGTAAAGGAGCTGCCAAGTATGGGCCAACAGGCCTACTGCAGTGTTCCTCCTCTCTTATGTTCAGAGTAATATTTTGTGAAGGGATTCCGGGAAACTGGTTAGCCGGACTTGAGTTAGGAGGTGGGAAGTACAATGCCTGCTGGAAGTGGCAAGCAAGAAGTTTAAGCATGAAAGTCTTTTGGAAAGAAATTGAGATGTTAGATAATCTTAAGAGTGATGGAGACAGCACTAGTCTATGGTCTCATTGAAATATCAGTTCTTTCACTTTAAAGGAATGAGGAGAATATATAAGCCTACTGCAGTGCTTCTTATTTCTTATGTTTTCACATACTTTTTTCATTTTGATTATTTTTGTGTATTTTTGGGTAGTGTGCATTCATAATATGGTATAATTCTGGGCACATTTGTTTTTGAAAAAATGCAACTTATGGCTGGTAATATACAGTACCATCTTAACTCTTTCAGGGTTGGAACCCCTGGGTCCAGACCCCCAATCTGAAACTTGTCCACGAGGTCCAAGAATTTAAAAAAAAAAAATTCTTTTGAAATGGTAGAGAATCTTTTTCTGAAGGTAATTAAAGAAAAAGTACGAAATTTGCTGGAAAATTGATGAAATTACTCTTCTTGGCGTATGGAAGACGGCGAGGAGGGGAGAGGGAGGAGAGGTTATTGTTTGGAAGGGGAATCTCCCTCCCTTAAGACTTCAGGTATCAAAGCCCTATCCGGGGTTACTTCCCTTCTTTGTGTTTTACTGGCACTAGGACCATCTTGAGTCACTAGACCCCTGATGCACAAAAAATCTGTCCAGAGAGGCCTGTTTCTGACATCTCTTTAAGATTTGCTTAAAATGGGACACAGCATTGTCATTGAACATGTTGCTGACACGGCTTGCAACAGCTTTGTTAGGGTGATATTTCTCTACAAAACTTTGTAACTCACTCAACTTTGCACAAATATCCTTAATCGCTGAAGAAGGCACATTCTCCCCTCTCTCTTCCTCCTCCTCTGAAGCAATTTCCTCAGCTAAGGTCTGTTGCTGTTCTAGATGAAGGACTTGCAGCGCTTCAGTGGTTAGCTCTTCCCTGTGGTTGTCCACCAACTCTTCCACATCCTGGCCACTCACCTCCAACCCCATGGACTTCCACAAAGACACACTAGATTCCACAACAGGCGTAGGGTCGTCAGGGTCAGCCTCAAACCCTTCAAAATCCTTCTGGAGGACACATTCTGGCTACAGTTTTCTCCAAGAAGAGTTAATTGTCCTGGAAGTCACTCCCTTCCAAGCTTATCTATAAGGCTTATGCAATCGAGGATATTGAAGTGATTCCTCCAGAACTCTCTTAGGGTCAATTCAGTGTCCGAGGTCACTTCAAAGCACTTTTGAAACATTGCTTTGGTGTAGTGTTTTTTGAAGTTTGAAATGACATGGCGGAGTAATGCTCACTGTACGAGTAACAAAGGCAGACCGAGTCATGAACGTATGAGTGGCCGTGTCCCACGGATGCGTCTGGTACGGACGATTTCGGAGTGGATGTACGAAAATGGGGAAAATTTCGCCAAAAAGAGTGGTCGAAAACTGAAGTGTACAATAACCGGACCGGACGAAAACCAGGGTTCCACTGTATGTATTCCCTATATCAATTGAGTACAAGAAACTGCCCATTTACCTATTTCAACTACCCAATAAAGTGATCAGAAATTTGTAATTTGGCCAATTTTACACAAAATTAAAAAATTGCCAATTGCAAAATAGGGTCCAGAATAAACAATGTAGACATTCCTGGCATTAAAACATTTCCTCTGTTCATTAGTCATGTCCCCCAGACCTCTCCTATATTATGCTTGCTTTCCATTTTGAGTTTTTGTTTCGATCTCAATATCAAACTACTTTGTCCTGTAACCAATCAAACTTATGTCTATTTCTATAATACAGTGAACCTCCCGAGTTTCGATCACCTCAAAACTCGAACAATTATGTAAGTGTACAGTGGTCCCTCGACTATCGGTCATAATCTGTTCCAGGAGCTAGACCTTAACACGAATTACTCGAAACTCGAAACCTTATTTCCCATAAGAAATAATGTAAATACAATTAATCCGTTCCACTCAAAAATCTTTCCTTTCAACACGTCGGCCGTTTCCCACCGAAGTGGGGTGGCCAAAAATATTTAGAAAAAATACATTTTAATTATAGTTCTACATACACAAAACAACATTATTAACACACGTGTAATTATAAATACTACTACATAATAAATAATAAATAACATTAATAAATAACATTTACTTACCTTTATTGAAGAGAGTTGCTGGCATCTGGAAGATAGGGAGGAGGACAGGGGGAGGGTGTTAGTGTTTGGAAGGGGAATCCCCCTCTAAAAGGACTAAAGGTAACAAGTCCTTATCTGGGGTTACTTCCCTTCTATTTCTTTTAATGCCACTAGGACCAGCTTGAGAGTCACTACACCCCTTCCTAGAAAAATAACTGTCCAGAGTCCTCTGTTTCTGGCGACTCTTCAACATTTTCCTGAAGTGGGGCAAGATTCTGTCACTGAACATGTTGCAGATGTGGCGTGCTTCAGCTTGCTCAGGGTGGTCTTTTTCAACAAATGTCTGCACATCAGCCCATTTGGAACAAATTTCCTTAATCTCTGAAGAAGTTACTACCTCACCCTGTTCATCCTCCTCCTCTGAATCAATTTCCTTAACCCTTAAACAGTCCAAACGTATATATACGTTAGTACTGCTACTGCCCCAAACTTATATATACGTTTTATTTTTCATGCCTCCAAATTTGGGACGATTGGCCTGAGATGCCTGGTCAGCATAGAATGGGTCTTAACAGTCGGTGTGTGCCATATTAAAAAAATCTGGGACCACTTAGTACCTTGTGGGAGCACCAGTTAAATTGAGCGCCAGCTAGAGCAAACACTGTGGCAAACACCAAGGATTCACTGATGTCATGTCATATTAACACTCCCCTTTGAAGTGGAAAGTGATGTCAGCAGGTTGGCAGGCCAGCTGGCTGCCTGCCTGCCTGGCCACCTGGCTGGCAAGCAGCTGGCTGGTCAGGTGGGTACCTCATTGGCTGTCTATCTCTGTCTGACTGTATCTGTCTCTGTCTCTATCTGTCTCTATCTCACAGGTACACATACGTAAATACAATTATACATAGTGTAAATTACCTAGGATAACTAAAAAAATCAAGACAAAGTGATATAATGTGCTTGTGATCTATGTAATACCAGTTGGTTTATGAGCTACTCTCTGAGACAAGCAGACAGAAAGACAGACAGACAGACAGACAGACAGACACAGACAGACAGACACAGACAGACACACACAGACACAGACAGACAGACACAGACAGACAGACACAGACAGACAGACACAGACAGACAGACACACACACAGACAGACAGACACACAGACAGACAGACACACACACACACACACACACACACACAGACATACACACACACACATTGCAAAACATCATGAAAACATCATGAAAGCAATAGGAGAAGATGACATGACCCAGCTGGCAAATTTTCTGAGAATAGGGGGATTTGCAAGAGGAAGAATCCGGCCAGTCAAAGTAATTTTCAAAGCAGAATTGACTCGAAACAGGATCCTGCAGGAGAAAGCAAGACTAAGGGATATGTCAGAGTACCGGAGGGTGTATCTCGACCGCGACAGAACACGGGAAGAAAGACAGAAACTGAAAGAGAGGGTACAGAGACAAAAGGAGGAAAGAGAGATGGACAGGAGAACCCAGACTCAGGAGGAAGCTCTGATACAACCACCTTCAGATGTTCCCCAACCTGGACAACCCCAATGCAACCAAACAACCTAACCCAAAACACACATGCCATACCCAATGATTCCACCCACCTCATTACAAACTCCACCTTCACACCAACCACCCATAGTTCCCCATCAGATCTCCCACTTTCCCAACCCCAACATACCCCCCAGACTACGGTTTTAGAAAAGAAGTTAAAGGTTTGGTATACAAATGCAGATGGTATAACAAATAAATGTGAGGAGTGGCATGAAAGAATAAAGGAGACATCCCCAGACATAATAGCACTCACAGAAACGAAACTCACCAGGATGATAACAGATGCAATCTTCCCACCCGGATATCAAATCCTCAGGAAAGATAGAGGGAGCAGAGGGGAGGAGGAGTTGCACTGCTCATTAAGAACAGGTGGGGATTTGAGGAAGTGGAAGGAATGGATGGAATGGGTGAAAGGGACTACATAGTAGGAACAATTCAGTCTGAGGGCCATAAGGTGGTAATTGCTGTAATGTACAACCCGCCACAGAACTGCAGGAGGCCAAGAGAAGAATACGACGAAGCAACAGAGCAATGGTAGACACACTCCGAGGTAGCCAGAAGAGCCCACATGGGGAGAGCAAAGTTACTAGTTATGGGTGATTTCAATCACAAAGAGATTGATTGGGAAAACCTAGAGCCCCATGGGGGTCCTGAATCATGGAGAGCCAAGATGATGGATGTGGTACTGGAAAACCTCATGCATCAACATGTTAGAACACTACCAGAGAGAGAGGTGGGGATGATCCAGCAAGACTGGACCTAGTATTCACCTTGAGTAGTTCGGACATCGAGGATATCACGTATGAAAGGCCCTTGGAGCTAGTGATCATTTGGTTCTGTGTTTTGATTATATAGTTGAGCTACAAGTGGAGAGGGAGCAGGAATAGGAAGGGAGAAACGAAACTACAAAAGGGGGACTACACAGGCATGAGGAACTTCCTACAAGCGTTCAGTGGGAGAGAGAATTGGCAGGAAAACCAGTAAAAGAAATGATGGAATATGTGACAACCAAATGCAAAGAGGCAGAGGAGAGGTTTGTCCCCAAGGAAACAGAAGTAATGGGAAGACCAGAACGAGTCCTTGGTTCACCCAGAGGTGTAGGGAGGCAAAAAGTAAGTGTAATAGAGAATGGAAAAAGTACAGAAGACAAAGGACCCAGGAAAATAAAGAGATTAGCCGAAGAGCCAGAAACGAATATGCACAGGTAAGAAGGGAGGCTCAGCGACAATATGAAAATGATATAGCATCAAAAGTCAAGTCTGACCCGAAGCTGTTGTATAGCCACATCAGGAGGAAAACAACAGTCAAGGACCAGGTAATCAGGCTGAGAAAGGAAGGTGGGAGTTCACAATAAACGACCAAGAGGTATGTGAGGAGCTCAACATGAGATTTAAAGAAGTATTTACACAGGAGACAGGAAGGACTCCAGGAATTCAGAATAGGGAGGTATACCAACAAGTGCTGGATGAAATACACACAACTGAGGAGGAGGTGAAGAAGCTGCTATGTGAACTCGATACCTCAAAAGCGGTGGGACCGGACAACATTTCTCCGTGGGTCCTTAGAGAGGAGCAGAGATGTTGTGTGTGCCACTAACACAAATCTTCAACACATCCATTGAAACTGGGCAACTACCTGAGGTGTGGAAGTTGGCAAATGTAGTCCCAATTTTAAGAAAGGAGACAGACACGAGGCATTAAACTACAGACCTGTGTCACTAACGTGTATAGTATGCAAAGTCATGGAGAAGATCATCAGGAGGAGAGTGGTGGAGCACCTAGAAAGACACAAGCTTATAAACGACAACCAGCACGGTTTCAGGAAGGAAAATCCTGTGTCACAAACCTACTGGAGTTTTATGACAAGGTAACAGAAGTAAGACACGAGAGAGAGGGGTGGATAGACTGCATTTTTGGACTGCAAGAAGGCGTTCGACACAGTTCCTCACAAGAGGTTAATGCAAAAGCTAGAGGATCAGGCACACGTAACAGGAAAATCACTGCAATGGATCAGAGAATATCTGACGGGGAGGCAACAACGAGTCATGGTACGTGACGAGATGTCAGAGTGGGCACCTGTGACGAGTGGAGTTCCACAAGGGTCAGTCCTAGGACCTGTACTGTTTTTGGTATATGTGAATGACATAACGGAAGGGATAGACTCAGAAGTGTCCCTGTTTGCAGATGATGTGAAGTTAATGAGAAGAATCAAATCAGTCGAGGATCAGGCAGGACTACAAAGAGACCTGGACAGGCTGCAAGCCTGGTCCAGTAACTGGCTCCTTGAATTTAACCCTGCCAAATGTAAAGTCATGAATATCGGGAAGGGCAAAGAAGACCGCAGACAGAGTATAGTCTAGGTGGCCAAAGACTGCAAACCTCACTCAAAGAAAAAGATCTTGGGGTGAGTATAATACCGAGCACATCTCCTGAGGCACACATCAATCAGATAACTGCTGCAGCATACGGGCGGCTGGCAAACCTAAGAATAGCATTCCAATACCTCACTAAGGAATCATTCAAGACTCTGTATACCATATACGTCAGGCCCATACTGGAGTATGCAGCACCAGTTTGGAACCCACACCTGGTCAAGCACGTCAAGAAATTAGAGAAAGTGCAAAGGTTTGCAACAAGACTAGTCCCAGAGCTAAGGGGATTGTCCTACGAAGAAAGGTTAAGGGAAATCGGCCTGACGACACTAGAGGACAGGAGGGTTAGGGGAGACATGATAATGACATATAAAATACTGCGAGGAATAGATAAGGTGGACAGAGACAAGATGTTCCAGAGAGGGGACACAGAAACAAGGGATCACAATTGGAAGTTGAAGACTCCTATGAGTCAAAGGGATGTTAGGAAGTATTTCTTCAGTCATAGAGTTGTCAGGAAGTGGAATAGCTTAGAAAGCGACATAGTGGAGGCAGGAACCATACATAGTTTTAAGACTAGGTTTGATAAAGCTCATGGAGCAGGAGAGAGAGGACCTAGTAGCAATCAGTGAAGAGGCGGGGCCAGGAGCTATGACTCGACCCCTGCAACCACAAATAGGTGAGTACAAATAGGTGAGTACACACACACACACAGGC
>WNWK01049648.1:0-13135 GCA_009830355.1 Cherax destructor
AACATCACCTTCACTTCACTAACATATACAAGGCTAGCTAACCTCACAACAGATTTTAGGAACTTGTTCAAAGTTTTATTATAAATATTACACACAATGTTTCGCCCATGGTAGAGGCGAACACCATACAGCTTCAAGAGTATTTATGATTAGGTCCTCGAGACTACAAAAATATAAAAGCTGTAAATACAAAAAGATAAGATGCGGGGCCAGGAGCCATGAATCAACCCCTGTAAACTGTATTAGGGGAGTACACACACATACACGCTCATACATATACACACACACACATACATACCTACACAAACCTTCTGGAGTTCTACGACAGGGTGACAGCAGTAAGACAAGAGAGAGAGGGTGGGTAGATTGCATATTCCTGGACTGTAAGAAGGCGTTTGACACAGTTCCACACAAGAGATTAGTGCAGAAGCTGGAGGACCAGGCAGGGATAACAGGGAAGGCACTACAATGGATCAGGGAATACCTGTCAGGAAGACAGCAGCGAGTCATGGTATGTGGTGAGGTGTCAGAGTGGGCGCCGGTGACGAGCGGGGTTCCACAGGGGTCTGTCCTAGGAGCGGTGCTGTTTCTGGTATTTGTGAACGACATGACGGAAGGAATAGACTCCGAAGTGTCCCTGTTTGCAGATGATGTGAAGATGAGAAGAATTCAGTCGGACGAGGACCAGGCAGAACTACAAAGGGATCTGGACAGGCTGAAAGCCTGGTCCAGCAATTGGCTCCTGGAGTTCAACCCCACCAAGTGCAAAGTCATGAGGATTGGGGAAGGGCAAAGAAGACCGCAGACGGAGTACAGTCTAGGGGGCCAGAGACTGCAAACCTCAATCAAGTAAAAAAAGATCTTGGGGTGAGTATAACACCAGGCACATCTCCTGAGGCGCACATCAACCAAATAACTGCTGCAGCATATGGGCGCCTAGCTAACCTAAGAACAGCATTCCGACATCTTAATAAAGAATCGTTCAGGACTCTGTACACTGTGTATGTTAGGCCCATACTGGAGTATGCAGCACCAGTTTGGAACCCACATCTAGCCAAGCACGTAAAGAAGCTAGAGAAAGTGCAAAGGTTTGCAGCAAGACTAGTCCCGAAGCTAAGGGGTATGTCCTACGAGGAGAGGTTAAGGGAAATCGACCTGACGACACTGGAGGATAGGAGAGATAGGGGGGACATGATAATGACATATAAGATACTGAGAGGAATTGGCAAAGTGGACAGAGACAGAATGTTCCAGAAATGGGACACAGCAACAAGGGGACACAGTTGGAAGCTGAAGACTCATATGAATCACAGAGAAGTTAGGAAGTATTTCTTCAGTCACAGAGTGGTCGGGAAGTGGAATAGCTTGGGAAGCGATGTAGTGGAGGCAGGTTCCATACATAGCTTTAAGGAGAGGTATGATAAAGCTCATGGAGCAGGGAGCGTGACCCAGTAGCGGCCAGTGACGAGGCGGGGCCAGGAGCTATGACTCGACCCCTGCAACCACAACTTGGTGAGTACAACTAGGTGAGTACACTCATACACATACACACATACACAAACAAACACATACACATGCACACATACACATACATGCACATACATACATACACACGGAGAGATGGCAGGGAATTCAGTAGACGAGATGATGGAATATGTGACAACAATTTGCAAGGAAGCTGAGGAGAAGTTTATACCCAAGGGTAACAGGAGAAGTGAAAAACACAGGATGAGCCCGTGGTTCACCCAAAGGTGCAGAGAAGTCAAAACCAAGTGTGCAAGGGAATGGAAGAGGTACAGAAAGCACAGAACCCCGGAGAATAAGGAGAGCAGTCATAGGGCCAGAAATGAATATGCACAGATCAGAAGGGAGGCCCAAAGACAGTACGAGAATGACATAGCAGCGAAAGCCAAATCTGACCCAAAGCTGTTGTACAGCCACATCAGGAGGAGAACAACAATCAAGAACCAGGTGATCAGGCTGAGGAAGGAAGGAGGGGAAGTCACAAGAAATGACCGTGAAGTGTGTGAGGAGCTCAACATGAGATTCAAAGAGGTGTTCACAGAGGAGATAAAAGGGCCTCCAGAAAGGAGGATTATTATTATATTATAATCAAATAGAAGCGCTAAACCACAGGGGTTACCAGAAAGGAGGAGTGGCAGGGTACACCATCAAGTGCTGGACACAATACACACAACTGAGGAGGAAGTGAAGAGGCTACTAAGCGAGCTAGATACCTCAAAGGCGATGGGGCCGGATAACATCTCTCCATGGGTCCTGAGAGAGGGAGCAGAGGAGCTATGTGTACCCTTAACAAAGATCTTCAACACATCTATCGAAACAGGGCAACTACCTGAGGTATGGAAGACATCAAATGTAGCTCCAATTTTTAAAAAAGGAGACAGGAACGTAGCACTAAACTACAGACCAGTGTCACTGACATGTATAGTATGCAAGGTCATGGAGAAGATAGTCAGGAGAAGAGTGGTTGAGCACCTAGAAAGGAATGAGCTTATCAACGATGGCCAACACGGTTTCAGGGACGGGAAATCCTGTGTCACAAACCTACTGGAGTTCTACGACAGGGTGACAGCAATAAGACAAGAGAGAGAGAGAGAGGGGTGGGTAGATTGAATATTCTTGGATTGTAAGAAGGCGTTTGACACAGTTCCACACAAGAGATTAGTGCAGAAGCTGGAGGACCAGGCAGGGGTAACAGGGAAGGCACTACAATGGATCAGGGAATACCTATCAGGAAGACAGCAGCGAGTCATGGTACGTGGCGAGGTGTCAGAGTGGGCGCCGGTGACGAGCGGGGTTCCACAGGGGTCAGTCCTGGGACCAGTGCTGTTTCTGGTATTTGTGAACGACATGACGGAAGGAATAGACTCCGAAGTGTCCCTGTTTGCAGATTATGTGAAGTTGATGAGAAGAATTCAATCGGACGAGGACCAGGCAGAACTACAAAGGGATCTGGACAGGCTGCAAGCCTGGTCCAGCAACTGGCTCCTGGAGTTCAACCCTACCAAGTGCAAAGTCATGAAGATTGGGGAAGGGCAAAGAATACCACAGACAGTACAGTCTAGGGGGCCAGAGACTGCAAACCTCAGTCAAGGAAAAAGATCTTGGGGTGAGTATACCACCAGGAACATCTCCTGAGGCGTACATCAACCAAATAACTGCTGCAGCATATGGGCGCCTAGCAAACCTAAGAACAGCATTCCGACATCTTAATAAAGAATCGTTCAGGACCCTGTATACTGTGTACGTCAGGCTTATACTGGAATATGTAGCACCAGTTTGGAACCCACACCTAACCAAGCACGTGAAGAAGGTCGAGAAAGTTCAAAGGTTTGCAACAAGACTAGTCCCGGAGCTAAGAGGAGAGGTTAAGGAAAATCGACCTGACGACACTGGAGGACAGGAGAGATAGAGGGGATATGATAACAACATATAAGATACTGAGAGGAATTGACAAAGTGGACAGAAACAGAATGTTCCAGAAATGGGACACAGCAACAAGGGGACACAGTTGGAAGCTGAAGACTCATATGAATCACAGAGATGTTAGGAAGTATTTCTTCAGTCACAGAGTGGTCGGTAAGTGGAATAGTTTAGGAAGCGATGTAGTCGAGGCAGGTTCAATACATAGCTTTAAGCAGAGGTATGATAAAGCTCATGACGCAGGGAGAGTGACCCAGTAGCGGCCAGGAGCTATGACTCGACCCCTGCAACCACAATGGTGTAAACCAGTGCTGGGTTTACACCATTTCATGTGGGTCGTCTGACAAAATTTATGTTGGGGAAATCTCAAGAAGTACCATACAAAGAAACTATGAGCACCGCTACGCTTCCCATATTAATAACTTGAACAATCATTGTGTTATTCATCTAAACTGCTGTGGACTTCTCAGGGAGTCCGATTGTTGCAACAGACGGTGGTGAGAGTCATTACTCATCGCTACAGGCACCACCTTATCTCAGAATACCTTGCACTGACTTTGACCTGATCTCTGCCACTATATAAAATTACTGAAGAATCCCCTGGTAAGCAAAAAGCATCCTTAACTAGAATATTTCGGTCTCTGTTCGATCTAATCAATGTATCCCGGTGCCTCAGTGCACGTCTTTGAAAAAGTGCAAAGTGCAGCAAAGGTTGATAATGAATTTAAAAATTAAGATTGAATATTTGATATGAATCAAAAGAGGAATTCACAAGTCGTCATATAGAAAGTAATATCTAAATTTCTTCAATAAAAATGATAAATTATGACATATGCAGCCCAAATCTAATTCAAACCTTTGTGAGACCAATATGCTAAAATACACAAGCCTGGAGTCTACCTGGAGAGAATTCCAGGGGTCAACGCCCCCGCGGCCCGGTCTGTGACCAGGCCTCCTGTTGGACCAGAGCCTGATCAACCAGGCTGTTACTGCTGGCCGCACGCAGTCCAACGTACGAACCACAGCCCGGCTGATCAGGTACCGACTTGAGGTGCCTGTCCAGTGCCTGCTTGAAGACAGCCAGGGGCTTGTTGGTAATCCCCCTGATGTATGCTGGGAGGCAGTTGAACAATCTTGGGCCCCTCACACTTATTGTGTTGTCCCTCAACGTGCTAGTGGCACCCTGCTCTTCATTGGGGATGTTACATCGCCTGCCGAGTCTTTTGCTTTCGTACGGAGTGATTTTTGTGTGCAAGTTTGGTACTAAGCCCTCGAGAATTTTCCATGTGTATATAATAATGTATCTCTCCCACCTGCGTTCTAGAGAGTACAGGTTTAGGAACTTCAAGCGCTCCCAGTAGTTGAGGTGGTTTATCGCACTTATGCGTGCGGTGAAGGTTCTCTGCACATTTTCAAGGTCAGCAATTTCACCCGCCTTGAAAGGTGCAGTTAGTGTGCAGCAATATTCCAGCCTAGATAGAACAAGCGATCTGTAAAGTGTCAACATGGGCTTGGCATCCCTGGTTTTGAAGGTTCTCATTATCCATCCTGTCATTTTTCGAGCAGATGCAATTGCTACATTGTTATGGTCCTTGAAGGTGAGATCCTCTGACATGATCACTCCCAGGTCTTTGACATTAGTTTTTCGCTCTATTGTGTGGTTGGAATTAGTTTTGTACTCCGATGAGATTTTAATTTCTTCACGTTTTCCGTATCTGAGTAATTGAAATTTCTCATCATTGAACTTCATATTGTTTTCTGCAGCCCATTTAAAGATTTGGTTTATGTCTGCTTGGAGTCTTGCAGTGTCTTCAACGGTGGACACTGTCATACAGATTCGGGTGTCATCTGCAAAGGAAGACACAGCACTGTGGCTTATATCCCTGTCAATGTCTGATATGAGGATGAGGAATAGGATGGGAGCAAGTACTGTGCCTTGTGGAACAGAGCTTTTCACAGTAGCTGCCTCAGACTTTACTCTGTTGACTACTACTCTTTGTGTTCAACGTGTTAGGAAATTATAGATCCATCTACCAACTTTTCCTGTTATGCCTTTATCACGCATTTGGTGTGCTATTACACCATGGTCACACTTGTCAAAGGCTTTTGCAAAATCTGTGTATATAACATCTGCATTCTGTTTATCTTCTAGAGCATCCAGGACCTTGTCGTAGTGGTCCAGTAGTTGGGACAGACAGGAGCGGCCTGCTCTAAACCCATGCTGTCCTGGGTTGTGCAATTGATGGGTATCAAGATGGGTGGCGATCTTGCTTCTTAGAACCCTTTCAAAGATTTTTATGATATGGGACGTTAGCGCAATTGGTCTGTAGTTCTTTGCTATTGCTTTACTGCCCCTTTGTGGAGCGGGCTATGTCTGTTGTTTTTAGTAGCTGCGGGACGATCCCATTGTCCATGCTCCCTCTCCATAGGATGTTAAAAGCATGTGATAGGGGCTTCTTGCAGTTCTTGATGAACACGGAGTTCCATGAGTCTGGGCCTGGAGCGGAGTGCATTTGCATGTCATTTATTGCCTTCTCGAAGTCATTTGGCGTCGTGATGATGTCAGAAAGGCATGCGTCTGTCAAGTTCTGTGGCACTCTCATAAAAAAAATCATTTAGGTTTTCGATTTTCAGTCTGGTTAGTGGTTCGCTAAAGACTGAGTCATACTGGGATTTAAGTAACTCACTCATTTCTTTGCTGTCATCTGTGTAGGACCCATCCGGTTTAAGTAGGGCCCAATACTGGTTGTTGTTCTCGACTTTGATTTTGCATACGAAAATAAATACTTAGGGTTTCTTTCAATTTCATTTATGGCTCTTAGTTCTTCCCGTGTCTCTTGATTCCTATAAGATTCCTTTAGTTTTAATTCGATGTTTGCTATTTCTCTGATTAGTGTCTTCTGATTAGTGTCTCCTACGTATTTCAGAGATATTGGCCTCCTGTAGCCGCTCCGTTATTCTGTGCCTTCGCCTGTTTAGGGAGCGCCTCTCTCTTTCTAGTTTGCATCTTCTCCTCCTTTTCCTTAAGGGAATTTGCCTTGAGCAAACCTCAAGCACCACAGAGTTAATTTGTTCTAGACATAGGTTGGGATCCGTGATGCTTAGGCAATCTTCCCAGTTTATATCATTTAGGACTTGGTTTACTTGGTCCCACCTTATGTTTTTGTTATTGAAGTTGAATTTGGAGAAAGCTCCCTCACGGCAGATCACATTTTGTTTATCTGGGGCTCCCCGCATGCATGTCTGGACCTCTATTATGTTGTGATCTGAGTATATTGTTTTTGATATGATGACGTTTCGTATCAGATCATCATTGTTGGTGAAGATGAGGTCCAGCGTATTCTCTAATCTTGTGGGCTCTACTATTTGCTGGTTTAAGGTGAACTTGGTGCAGAGATTTAAAAGTTCATGCATGTGTGAATTTTCATCTCACCTGCCTCCTGCTGTTATCTCTGCTACCACATTGTTTGCAATGTTCCTCCATTTTAGGTGCCTGAGGTTGAAATCTCTAAGTAGCAAGATGTTGGGGGCAGGAGCTGGAAGATTTTCCAGACAGTGGTCAATTTTCAGAAGCTGTTCCTGGAATTGTTGGGACGTTGCATCCGGGGGCTTGTAGACAACCACGATGACCAGGTTTTGATTCTCGACCTTTATTGCTAATACTTCAACTACATCATTTGAGGCATTTAGTAGTTCTGAACATATAAGTGACTGTGATATACAGGCCAACCCCCCCTTTTTGCCTGTTTACTCTGTCACACCTGTATAGGTTGTAGCCCGGGATCCATATTTCATTGTCCATGTGATCTCTTATGTGGGTCTCTGTGAAAGCCGCAAACATGGCATTTGACTCTGTAAGCAGTCCACGAATGTAAGGTACCTTGTTGTTTGTTGCTGGCTTTAGACCCTGTATATTAGCAAAGATGAATGTAGTTGGATTGGTGGTATTGGTGGTATGGGGGGGTCTTTTTTTCCTGACTCTAATATCTGTTGTAATGGAGTGGAGGCCACTGACTGTGATTCCACTCCAGAAATGATTGCAGTTGGTGTACAATTTCTGTCATTTCCTGCCAGCTTTTTCCTTCCTGGCACTAAAAACCTCTCTCCGGAGTGGCTGTGGCTACCCAGATTTTGCCATGGTCTGGATGTTCTGTGTCGCCTCGTACCCTTTAGGTGGTATGCCTGGCAATATAAGTTATAGCACTGTCTTTCCTGAATTGATGTGTGGCACATTTCAGGGTGGAAAAACTTACAGGACGGGAGGTTGCATTTGCCTGTCTTCATATGGGAAAGGCATTTTCTGGGGTGATCATAATTGCATGTCCCATCTGATTTCCCAGATTTTCCATGCCTGCAGATACCAAGTGCATAATATTCACATAGGCCTGGTTTCCGTTTGCCCTGTTTTTTGTGACTGTGTTCCCCATTGGTGGGTGTGTTCCTGTCTCATGTCTGTCTTCGTTACTATTGCTAACAATGGAGCCTTCAACTGTTTCCGGTAATTTATCTTCAGTATTTCCCTGGGCATCCCCTTGTTTACTATCTACCGTGGTATTGCTAGTTTGTACCACTGTTTTGTGTGTCCTTGTCTACACCTGTTTCCCCGTCATTTATTTCACTAGAGCTACTGTCCCTCTTCAGGTCACCATCATTTATTTCTCCATTCTTAGATATATTGGGTATCATTTCAACATCTGTACCAGGGGCGGTAGCATCATCTGGCCTGATTTTTACTGTCCCAACTGTTATAGAAAGCTGTCATGTTTTTTATGAAGTCCGATTTGGTGTTGTCATCTTTTAATATCGATGTGGTTTTATTCCACAGTTCGGTCTCATTTGGACATACCCAAAAACACTTCCTTGTTTATATCTCGGGTAGTAGAGTCTTGAATGCCTACACAAGGGGCGTGGCAGCATTTACCACAAAAGATGCATGTAATCCATGCAGAGGAACGTTTTCTTGCATATTACCAGGGTTTCATGATTGATTTTTGTTGGTTGCTTTACTGTATATTCTACTAATAGGTTCCCTGAAGTGGTGATCCGTCTATTTGTATCGTATCTATTTTATTTGCATGTGTAAGTGTTGGACAATCTTACCTCGTATAAGTTATTCTTACTGTTATTGTTTGGGTGTTTGATAAGGTCCCTAAAACTCCGTCCGCTTATTGAATCCGGACTCGGATACCAGTTTTGAATCCAGTCAATGGTTCTCTTATTTCTTGGGTCTGACGAGATCCAGTGTCACTTATTTAATGAATCCTGTAGGATTGTCGGGGTTACTGGAGACAGATCACTGGAAGATGATTAAACAGAGTAATAATAATGATCGGTATGGTACAAAAGTATAACTTGCGTATTTCAAGTTGAAATACGAAGTTATCAGTATGGAAGTTATCGGTATGGAAGTTATCGTATGGAAGTGCTGAAGGGAGTCATTTGCAACACTCAGAAATTATCGCTCAAAAGCACAATTTCAATCTTTTACATTTTCTTCCATAAAAGCCACTTGAAACCTACTCAAGCTATATATATCAATCCAATCGTTTCTCTAAGAGAGACCACCTTTTAAAAAGTTGAGTAAGAATATTTTTGTAAGCCTAGTCTATAACATACAAATTTTATTAATGGCCAAGAAGGCACACAGATGTTATATCCATATAAATGTATGTTATATTGATTTAAATTAGGGTAAATTACTTCACAAACTAATTTTATTAATAAATTACAACATTCTAATGTGCTTAAACACATCAGCACTAAACGTTTAAAACTGAATACAAATGCATTTTCCATTTGTTGCACAGAATCAACAAAATTTATACCTACGCAGCGTAAACCCACAAAAAGTTACAGCCGTTACATTTCACATGATGTATAGCTATTGAAGATTATTCCTTTTACAATTGCTACGTTTAAGTCAAGAACAATGGTAAACGCGCTCTGCAATAGTAGACATTCAAATTTGATTCAAGAAAAAGGAAGACGAGTCCAGTTTGGGTCAAGACCCAAAACCGGTAATGGGAAAATAATGAAAAAATAAATACCATTTAGAGAAGAAAAAGTTGTGGATAGCAGCTATAACCCCTTAAAAAAACCCAAATGTTTATTAAGGAAAAACAGTAAAATTTTGAATATTTAGAAAAACCTTTTTTTCATTGTGTATAGGGGAAAAAGCATGCAAAATCCCAAAATCTTTCCAAAAACATCAGCATTAAAATTTTTAAAGGGAAAAATTAAAGGCGTTCAAAATAAAAAAATATTTGGGGAAAATTAATAAAATGTTTTGAATTTCCAATTTTGTCTCCCCCCTTAAACCAACTTTTAAAAAACGATTTTTTTTTTTAAAAATGCCCAAAACCCAACCCCTTACTAAACTTATGGTTTACCCCCCTTCAAATTTTTAAATTTTTACTAAGGCTTTTAAAACCCTAAAAGGCATCAGCCCTTCCCCAAACAATACTCTCAATAATATTTTTTGGGGCCAACACCAAACCTTTTTTAAATACCGAATAAAATTAAAAATAAAATTTAAGAATAAAATTAGGGGCCCGAATTTTGGGGAAAAAAAGGGGATTTTTTACGGAAAGAGCTGAGTCCGGTACGGAAAGAAAAAGGGGAGTCGAAAGGAAAGGAAAGCGTGAGTCCGTTTTGGAGCAATAGTCGGACGGGAAAAGAGGAGTCCCGGAGGGAAAAGTTAGGGGGCCCCGGGGGAAAAGCAGGTGGGGGGCCCGGCACGGAAAGAGCAGGGCCTAGGCCCGGAAAAAACCCAAAAAAGGGCGAGGGCGGGGAAAAAAGCTGTTTTCCAAAAAGGGGGATGGGCGGAAAACGGGGTAAGGACAGCTGGGGCCCAGGCAGGGAGTAAAAGCGGAGTCCTGGAGGGGGAAAAAAGAAAAGGGTCCAGGACGGGAAAAACGTGGTCCCAAAAAAAGGGAAAGAGCAGAGTCCTGGGGGGGAAAGGGCGCGTGGTCCCGGGGGATGGAAAGCAGCATGAGTTTTGGCTGGGAAAAACAGGGGGAAAAGGGGAGTCCAACGGGCAGGCGGGTCCCGGGGAAGGGGAAAAAGGGAGAAGGGGGCCAGGTACGGGGAGGTGAGGTCCAGGTGGAAAAAGGGTTGGGCCAGACGGGGTGGGAAGCAAAAAAGGGGGCCGGGGGGAAAGAGGTGGGGGGAGGTCCAGGGACGGAAAACAGCAGCGGATCCGGACGGGGGAAAGAGCAGGTGAGTCCAGGAATGGAAAAAAAAGAAAATGAGTCCGGGGTAGGGAGCAGCGTGAGTCCGGGGGACGGAAAGCAGCAAGGAGTCCAGACGGAAGGGGTCCTACGGGAGGAGTGGTCTGGACGGAAAGGCGCGGTCCGGAGGGAAAAGGGAAGCGGAGTCCGGGGGACGGGGGAAACAAGCGGATCCCCCGTAAGGAAAAGCAGCGGGGTCCAGGACGGAAAAGAGCGGCAGCACGGAAAGAGCAGCGTGGGTCCAGGCAGGAAAGAGTGCTGGGTCCGGGCAGGGGAGCAGGTATCCGGAAGGAGCAGGGGGGTGGTCCGAAGGAAAGGAAACGGGGCCCGGGGAGGGAAAAAGGAGTGAGTCCGGGGAAAAAGGGGAAAAGCGGAGGGTTTTTAAGGGAAAAGCAGGGATCCGGCGGAAAAGCAGCGTGAGTCCGGACGGAAAAGGAGCTGAGTCCCGGGGGCGGGAAAGCAGCAGGTAGTCCAGGAAAAAGCAGCACCCCGGACGGGAAAAAGCTGGGCCGGGAGGGGGAAAAGCAGGGGTGAGTCCGGGAGGAAAGAGAGCGGGGGCCTTGGCACGGAAAACAGATATCCAGGAGGGAGCAGGTTTTGTCCGGCAGGGGAAAAGGCGTGAGTTTTTTTTAAGGAAAGAGCAGCGTGAGTCGGTAGGGGAAAAGCACGTTCCAAAGGGGGGAAACAGCAGCGGGGTCCAGGACGGGAAAAGAAAAGGGGAGTCCGGGACGGGGGGGCAGCGGGAGTCCGGCAGGGAGCAGCGGAGTCAGGGGAAAGAGAGGGAGTCCTGGACGGGGAGCAGCGGGGTCCGGCAGGGGGAAAGCCCCTGAGTCCCCAGGGAAAAGCGGGCTGATCCGGAGGAAAACAGGGACCCCGAAGGGAAAGAGCAGTGAGTCCGGGGGGAAGCAGCGTGACCCCGTGAGGGGAACGGGTAGTCCGGGAAGGGGAAAAGCAGTGAGTCCAAAAGGGGATTTTGGACTTTTGGGGAGTCCTGGGACGGGAAAGAAGTGATCCGGAAAAGGAAAGGGTGAGCCCCCGGGGACGGGAAAAGAGCGTGACCCCGGGGGACAAATAGCTGAGTCCAGGAGGGGGTTTTGCAGGGTTTTGTTATGGGAAAAAAAGAGCGGGGTTTTTGGGGGGAAAAGCGCGGAGTCTGGACGGAAAAAAGGTGAGTCCAGGAAAGGGAGAGCACTGAGTCTCGGGACAAAAACAGCGTGGGGTCCTAGGAAGGGAAAACAGCAGCGTGAGTCCGGGGAGGGGGAAAAAAAGGGGGATCCAGGAGGGGAAAAAAAGGAGCTGAGTCCCAGGCAAAAAGCAGCGGGGTTTTTGGGGCCGGGGACGGGGGAAAGCAGCAGCGGGGTCCGGGGGAAAAAAAAAAACGTGAGTTTTGGGGTAAAAGAGCAGCGTGAGCCCCGGGGAGGGGGAAAAGCAGCGTGAGCCCGGTACGGGAAAACGGGTAAAAAACAAAACCCATCAGGGGGACCCATTTTCCAGATTGGCAATTCCAACGATTCGATATTACTTTTTTTATTTTGCAACATCAAAATTTTCCCGCATGTTTAAAAGTTAATGGATACTTTCCTGGCTTTTAAGATACACCAACCATAAAATATTGGAGTCGTTCAGGGGAAAGGATTCGAAAATTATTAATTAAAAGGTTTAAAAACCATTTTGAAAATAAAATTTTGGGTTGGGGGGGGAATTTTTGGAAGAATGCCCCAGGGGAAAGGGCTGGGGGTTTCCCGGAGGACAGTGCCCCCCAAGGGCTAGTGTTGCCCTGGAGGACAGTCCCCAGAAGGTGCTAGTGTTGCCCGGGGACAGTGCCCCAAGGTGCCAGGGGGTTTCCCGGGGACAGTGCCCCAGGTGACCCCTTTTCAGAGGTGATCTTTTTTTTGTTCAAAAGGGATCTGTTTTAGCTCAGAGGTGATCTGTTCTTTTCCGAGAGGACGTGTCTAGGGTTCTCTGTGGACTGAACCACCCTTTTTTCTGTGAAGTGGCCGGATTCCCATTGAGCAAAAATTTTCCAGCAGCTTAAGGGGGGGAAATTTAGGGAAAAAGTTTTTGATACGGCGATTGGGGGGAGGAAAAAAAAAAGGATTGTAGTAGTCCTCCCTTTGAGTCCTCAGGTCAAGAAGGGGGAAACCCGGGGGCCGGGGGGCAGGGACGAAGTTGAAGATCAAGAAAAAAAATTGGGGGGGTAGTAAAGACGAAGAATAAAGAGGGGTGCTGTGGAAACTTCCCCCCTTTCTGTGCTACCAGACGAATGAGTCGACTACTGGGGAAGTCCGACGAACGGAAAAAAAAGGAAGGAAAAAAAATTTTTGTTTAATATTGCCTTTTATATATGGATAGGGCCTTCCCCCTTGGGGAAAATAGGAGAGGGGGGAAAGGGGTTTTCTTTTCCTGGGGCTGGGGGGGGAAAGACAAAGAAGGGGTTTACAACATCATGCATGGTAATGGAT
>WNWK01049649.1:0-13134 GCA_009830355.1 Cherax destructor
TATTTAATCTAAAAAAAAAAAAATTTTGTTAATATTTTTGGGGTCGGGGAACGGATTAATTGGATTTCCATTATTTTTATGGGGAAAATGGTTTCACCATTAAAAATTTCCCCTTGGCAGATTTTTGGGGAAAGGATTAATGGGGGCTAAGGGGTCCACTTTTTTAAAGGGGGAACCCAAAAACCTGTAGGTTTAAACAGTCCCCGGGGGAAAAGGGGGGGGGGGGAAAAGGGTATTCAGGTTAAATTTTTAGGGAACGGGAGTCAGCCCTTTTTCCCCTAGACCCAAACCCCCCCTCACCAGTGTCAGGTCCCCCCTTGGGGGGGGAAGTTCGTTAATTTCGGGGAAAAAAACCCCCCCGGGCAGCCTTTTACTCCCCGTATGTTGGGGCACTTGAAGTCTATTTCCCCCCGAATTAAACACTTGTCATCCCCAGGCCCCCCCCTATATTACACTGACATTCCCAGGCCTCCCCTTTTTTTAACTGTCATCCCCAGGCCCCCATATTACACCCCCTTTTTTTTACTTTTCCTTTTCCAAAAAAAAAAAAAGAAGATTTACTCTATTTCTGGATAAAAAATTAATTACAAAGGCCACTAGCTTCCCCAAGGCATATCGGGCCCCCCAACCTAATTCTTACTTTGTATTGACAGGGGTTTGGGGCAATCTTTTTAAAAATGATGGACCCCGGTTGATTTTTGTTCCCAACTCCAACAATTTGTAAGTGTTTTTTTGAAAATTTTTTTTGTGGACTTTTTTTGGGGGGAAAAAAAGGGGCTAATCTAATTTA
The DNA here is from genome assembly GCA_009830355.1 of Cherax destructor. NCBI lineage: Eukaryota > Metazoa > Arthropoda > Malacostraca > Decapoda > Parastacidae > Cherax > Cherax destructor. The sequence goes on from WNWK01049649.1 coordinate 791, forward strand.
CATTATTCCTTATAAACAAATTCTTTCGGTAACAGCACTCAACAACATTCGGGAATGAATTTGGCCTTTAAAACCGGGGGGGTCCACTGTACTTTTTGATACTGATATAAAAGGGGGGTAACTGAAGGTTTAAATTTTTAAAATAAGAAAAAATTAGTGGGTAGTACAAAACATACAGCAATTTACAATTACAGAAAACCCGTCATTTAGCACGGTAGTTACGCCTGAAATTGGTGTTAGAAAATTTTGTTATAAAATTTAAAAAGCATGGGAAAAAATTTATTCGGGAGCCCCCAAACCCAAAAAATTTTTTTTAGACCAACAGATTTTTACAAAAAAAAAAAGGGAAAATTTAAAATTTTAGTTCAAAAATGATGTATTATTTGTTTTTTTTCCTTTTAAAACACAAATGTAACAGAAATAAAGGGATTTACCTTAAATTGTGGGTGCTTGTGTTTGTGGAAAAATTGTGAAAGGGGAGTTTGCTTTGGGGCCCACTGGGCTGAGGTGGATAGTGAGGTTTTTGGGAAATGGTTTTTGGTTGTACTTTAGGCCCCAAATTTAAGTCCCTTCCCGTGTTTGTCAAGCCCAAATTCCCGAGTCAAATAAAGTTTCCCCTTTTAGTAAGTCATCAAATTTCCCCGTAAGTCAGTCTCACCCCTGTCTCAAGCTTCCCCGTAAGTCAGCGTCATTCAGTAAGTCCGGGGAATCAATTTGGGGAACATTCAGGTTTAAGCATATTCAATAAGGCGTCAAGTAAATCAGTTTTCCCCAAACGCCCAAAAATTTTAGCAAGTTTTTAAAATTTTCAGTTTTTCAGTAAGTCTTTTTTCCCAAAAGTTATGTCAAAGGGCTCCCGTAAGTCAGTCCCAAAAATCATTCCCGTAAGGGGGGGGCAAATCCCCAAAAAAAAAGGGGCCCCAAAAAAAATGGGGAAGTATTCCCGTAAGGGGTTTTTAAAAATTCAAGTCATTCAGTGTTTTTGGGGCAAGCCCGTCAGTAAGTCAGTCAGTCAGTCAACAAAAAAAATTTTTTTTCTTTTTTTTGTGTACAAAATAACCTTCATTACGGCCCCCGGGGTTTTTTCTTGTCTAATATCTTTGTTTGTTTTTTAATTCCCAAAATCAAAACACAATTCACTCCTTCCCCTCATTCTTCAAAACCAGCTGGTTTTTAGCAGAGAATTTTTTTTTACGTATATGGGAAAATTTAATGCTGGGATGGTGGGGTCCGGGGGGCGGGGGGAAAGGGGGGTGGTGTCCGCTGAACCACAAAAGGGGGTCTGCTTGTGGGAATGGTTATTTGTTTTCCCTTCCCAAACTGTAAGTTAGTTTATTCAGGTAAAACACAATTTGGATGAAGATTATAAAAATAAGAAAGTGTAGAGGGAACCCAGGATAACCCAAAAAGTCAGTGACTTATTTCCATTCTGACTTTTTTCCCCAAGTTCTCTACACATATGCTGCTATAAGATAATCAATGCAATTTTACTCACCTAATTGTGGTTGCAGGGGTCCAAAATCAGCCCTGGCCCTGTGTATCTGAATAAACTTACAGTTTGCGGGAAGGGAAAAAAAACCCCCTTTTCCCCTAAGCATGAGGGGATTAGGCTTACACTTGAAATCACCTGGAGTCTACCTGGAGAGAATTCCCCGGGTTAACCCCCGCGGGCCCCGGGCTGACCAAGGGCCCTGTTGGACAGAGCCCCCGATCAACCAGGCTGTTACTGCTGGCCGGACGCAGTCCAACGTACGAACCACAGCCCGGCCGATAGGTACCGACTTGAGGTGCCTGTCCAGGGCCTGCTTAAGACAGCCAAAGGGGTTTGTTGGAATCCCCCGATGGGCTGGGAGACAGTTGAACAATCTTGGGCCCCTGACACTTTTTTGGTTGTCCCCCAACGTGCTAGTGGCACCCTGCTCCCTTTATTGGGGGATTTTCAGGGTGCCGAGTCTTTTTCTTTCAGGGAGTGATTTTTGTTGCAAGTTTGTTACTAAGCCCCGAGAATTTTCCATGGTATATAATAATTTTCCCCATGCCTTTTAGAGAGTACAGGTTTAGGAACTTCAAGCGTTTTCCCCCTAGTTGAGGGGGGTTTTTCGCATTTTTTGCGTGCGGTGAAGGTTCCCCCGCACATTTTCAAGGTCAGCAATTTACCCGCCTTGAAAGGTGCAGTTAGTGTGCAGCAATATTCCAGCCTAGATAGAACAAGCGATCTGTAAAATGTCAAAATGGGCCCCTTTGGGATCCCTGGTTTTTAAGGTTCTATTATCCATCCTGTCATTTTTTGAGCAGATGCAATTGCTACTTGTTATGGTCCTTGAAGGTGAGATCCTCCTTTACATGATCACCCCAGGTTTTTTTTACATTAGTTTTTCGCCCTATTGTGTTGTTTGGGAAATTTGTTTTGTACTCCGATGAGATTTTAATTTTTTCACGTTTTTTGTATCTGAGTAATTGAAATTTTCATCATTGAACTTCTTTGTTTTCTGCAGCCCTTTAAAAATTTGGGTTTATGTTCTTGGGGTCTTGCACAAAAGGGGGGACACTGTCATACAATTTGGGTGTCATCTGCAAAAAAAAAAAAAAAAAAAAAAAAAAAAAAAAAAAAAAAAAAAAAAAAAAAAATTTTTTTTTTTTTTTTTTTTTTTTTTTTTTTTTTTTTTTTTTTTTTTTTTTTTTTTTTTTTTTTTTGGGTTTTTGGGTCCCGTAGTTGGGGCAGACAGGAGCGGCCCGCCTAAACCCATGCTGTCCTGGGTTGTGCAATTGATGGGTATCCCAAAATGGGTGGCGATCTTGCTTTTTAGAACCCTTTCAAAATTTTTTTGATATGGGGGGGTTTGCGCAATTGGTCTGATTCGTATTGTTTACTGCCCCCCTTTTTTGAGCGGGGGTATGTCTTTTTTTTAGTGTCGGGACCCGATAAAAAAAAAAATAAAAGGGAAAAGGATATAGCAAAAAAGGAAAGTATTTTTTGGGATTATGTATTGGGGAAAAAGGTTAGGGTGGGCTTCAGGATGTGCATGTTTATAGAGGGGCAACAGAATTCGGATCATTTTTAGTTGTGAAAAGTTAGAGAAAAGGTAGAGGGACAAAAAAAAAGGGCAAACAAGTAAAAGAGAGGTAAAAGTTATAAACTAAGGAAGGAAAAGTTAAAAAATATAAGCAACTATTGGCAGAAAGGGGGCTAGTAAGTATAGTGGGGGTTGAAGGGTTGGTATATTTTAAAAAATGCAGTTTTAAAAAATTGGGGCAGAAGTTTGTGGCAAAGGGGGGGGGGAAAAAAGGGGAAAAGAGGGGGGGAATGAAGAAGGGTTTTAAAAAAAGAAAAAATAGCTTATGGGGTTTTTTTTACAAAACAGAAGTGTTAATAGAAGAGCAGAGACAGTGGCCCCCGCAACAAAAAAAATTCCAAATTTCAAGTGCCATTCCGAACAAATTTTAGTCCTTAAGAAATAATGTCACTAGGTTAAGTCATTTCAGCCCCAAAAATCCCCCTTCCACAAGCACTTACAATATTATACTTAATTTGTACAATTTCCGGGGTGTTTGTTAGCCCCACTGATATGGGAGTAAAAAAAAAGGTGAAGAGAGGGGGGGAGTGCAAAAGAAGAGCGGATAAAGAATGGGAGGGGTTTTGTCAAGAAATTTTGTTGGAAAAAAAAAAAAAAAAATTTAGGAAAAAGTGGGGCGAATGGATTTGCGTTAAAAAAAGAGTAGGGGGTTAGTAGAGGGGGCAAGGTATTGTTTGATGGGGAATATTTTGGGGGAATTTTAAATGTTAAAAAAGGGGGGGGTTTTATGACTGTCCGGGAGGACAAACGTTTGGGGGGGAAAAAACAGGAGGAGGGGGAGGTGCGTGAGGCATTTTGTAGAATGAAAAAGGGAAAGGGCCAACTGACGGGGTCATGACAGAAATGTTAAAAAACAGGGGGGGATTGGGGGGGGTGGGGGTTTTTTTTAATAAAGTATGAAAGATGGGAAGGTACCTAGGGATTGGCAGAGAGCATGTATGTTCCTTTATATAAAGGGAAGGGGGTAAAAGAGAGTGTAAAATTATAGGAAAAGTTTACTGAGAACCAGGTAAATGTAGGGGATTATTGAAAAATTAGAGGAAGACAGAAAGTAGGATTGCAGATGAGAAGGGACTTTAGAGGGAGGGGTGTAGATCAAGTGTTTACAGAACATTATGTGAAAGTATTTAGATAAAGGTAAAAGTTTTTATTCCCCTTTAGGATTTAGAAAAGGATATGATAATGGATAAAAGTGGCAAATGTTGAAGTTAAAAGGGAAAAAGTAAGTTACTGAAGGCTGTAAAAGTTTTTATGGGGATAGTGGGGGGTCAGGGGTTGGGTGTGTAGGGGAGGGAGATTACTTCCCCGGGAAAAAAGGTCTTAGACAGGGCTTTTAAGTCACCATGGTTGTTTTTATTTTAGGGGTTTAAAAAAAATACAGTGGCCCCGGGGGTTTTTTTTTTTTTTTTTTCATTCCACAATGCTGTTCAATGCCATTACAAAAAATTTATTCCCAAGAAAATGTAAATAGACTAGTCCTTTTTTACCCCCAAAAAAAAACCCCCTTTAAAAAAAATTAAAAAAATACACTTCTAAAAAGGGGGTTTTGAGCAGGATGAACACAGGGGCCAATGAAAAACTAGGATGTTGGGGGAGGGGGGGATTAAATTATGGGGGGAAAAAGCAAAAAGGGAGTTGACACAGTTATTTTTCATATACTGGGGGTTTGGGAGATTCAAAGAAAATTGCAAAGGTTGTGGACGAGTTTGGGAGGGGTGAAAGGTAAAAATTTTTAAAGTGAACATAATAAGAGTAAGGTGAGGGTATAAAAATTTTAAAATAAAGAAAATTGGTATCACATTGGAGGGATTATGGAAGTAAATTTTTTAGATATTTGGGAGTTGAGGGGTTTCGGGGGGTTTATGAAGGATGGGGGTTAACCTAGAATTTTAAAAAGGAAAAAAAGGTGAGTGGTGTTAGGTATCTGTGGAGCAAAAAGTTTTCCATGGGGGGGAAAAAAGGGGGAAAAAGGAAAATTTGTACCAACCCCCTTATAGGGGTGTGGGGAGGGGGTTCAAATGCTCAGCGAGGAGGAGGCTGGGGGCAGTGGAGATGTCCTGTCTAAGGGCAATGTGGGTGTAAAAATTACAAAAATTCGGAATGGAAAAATTGGGGGAAAAGGGGGTGGGTTACTAAAAATTTGTCAGGGGGCCAAGGGGGGGGTTTTGGGGGTGGTTGGTCATTTAAAGAATGGATCAAAGTGGGAAGATTTGGGGAGAGCGAAAAACCCCCGTGGGGGGAAGGGGAAGGGGAGTAGGGGGCATCCAGAAAAGGTTGGGGGGGGGGGGAAAGGAGGTTTTGGGGGCGAGGGTTTGGGGCTTCCAGCAACCCCTGTGGGGCGGGGAAAATGGGAGGAGTGGAGATGAATGGGTTTTGGGGGCCTGACGACTTTTGGGGTGTGAGCAGGTAACTTTTTTGGGGGGGGCCCGGGAAACCTTTAATTGTTTGTTGGAAAAAGCCGGAAAGGGGGGAAGAAATCCGAAAATTTAAAGGAGGGGTTGAAGTACACTGGGGGGGACCCCTTGGTGGGAGGCCCACTTGTTAAAAAAAAAAAAAAATTGAGTGGGGTTTTTGGGGTAAAAAGGGGGGAATTAGAAATGAGAGAAGTCTTTTTTTGTTTTGGATGTGCCCTGATACAAAAAAGAATAGGGGTTTTTTTTTGGTTAGCTGATGATGGAGGTTAGGGGGATGAGATTTTTTTAAAGGGGAGTTTTAAAATGGTGGTTGAGTTTTGGGTTTAGAGTTTTCACGGGGAGTTCCAGTTTTTGGGGCCTTTTTTGTACTTTGAGTTTTGAAATTTAACCAGACACAAATGCTAAAGTTTTTGGTCGGTATTGTGTCTATGGGTTCTGTTGCAACCATAAAAAGTGTTTTATTCGGGGTGAATATTAGAATTTATGGTTCAAAAAAGGGCAAATAGTGGGGTGAATTTTTTTTACAGTGGTAAATTTAGGTTTTTTAAGAGTGGGGGGTTTCAGCATTAGTTTGTGATAATTCACGGGGTTTTTTTTGGGGTTTTTTTGGCTTTGGGGGGTTTTTGATGTTGATCCCAGGCACAAATAGCATAAGTAAGGTAGGGATAGAGAGTGAAAATATCACCAGGAAAGATTGTCATGGTTTGCAGTGTCCCAATAATTGAATCAGACCTGTTAAAAACCCTAAAAAAGATTGGGGTTGTAAGGAAGCCACCCATCCTCTGAATAATTTACCGGATACGAGCAGTCCCAACCAAAATTTTGGGAATTTATTTCTGTAAGTGTTTTTTAATGTTTTTTTGGGGATCTAAAACAGATTAATCTGTTTTATTTAAAACATCGGGTTCCCCCACCAAGGCAGGGGGGCCCCAAAAAAGAAAAACTTTCATCATCATTCACTTCATCACAATTATTTCTTTTGGGGAAAAAATTCATCGATCGGCAACGAACAGCGTTTTGGAACAATTAAGCTCGAACCCGAGGACCCGTGATTGGCAAAAAACACATTTTGACTGCTTCAGCCAGTTTCGCTGCTTCCTTCCTGAAACAAATCAAAATCATCTGTGTCAGAAAATGTTTTTCTCATTGAATAATACCAAAAAAAAAGCAGTAAAAACCCTAAAAACCATCCGAGAAAACACCACAAAGTTGCTATTTTAAACCCCAGCCTCCATCTGTGGCCTATAGGGGGCCCCACTGCACCTTCCACTAACATCAAGTCATTAATGCTTTCAATGGCCCCACATAGAACAATATCATTGAGTCTCTTAGGTTGTTTCTACATTATGAGCCCAGTCACTCAGATAAGCTGTGAGGGGGAAAATTTTTGGGCCTTTATAGGGAGGGATCTGTGCTGTGGCTGTATTACCTTCAAAAAAGATTTTCAACCATTCAGATTAATTTAAAAAAAAAAAGGACACTGGGAGAAATTATTTTTTTTGGGGGCTGACAGTGAAAAGGGGAATTTTAATAATAATAATAATAATAATAATAATAATAATTAAAGGTTCTTTAATAATAATAATAATAATTATATTTTCCAAGATGATACATGTTTAATACAGAGATTGGTTTACATTTGTTGTTGGGTTTAAGGGAAAAAAACCTTTTTTCCCAAAGATTTTTGGGGCAGACTAAAACTAGACAAAAATTTTTGGTAATTGACATGAAAAAACAGAAAAAAAATGTAGACAAACAGTGTATGGGTATGAAAACAATTGAATTTTTTTTGGGGAGATGTATTTGATATATCTGATTTTCTGCCTTTTTCCATCTGATGTGTCTGCTTTTTCCATCTGATGCATCTGTGTTCATCTGATATGTCTGCTTTGTCCATCTGATGTGTCTGCCTTGTCCATCTTCATAATTTTTAAATTTTTTTAAATAATAGGTAGATAGAGAAATTTTGTTTTTTTTTGGGGGAGATTAAGTTTTTTTAGTAAATTTTTTTTTGAATAGAGGAAATGCATGTTCTCGGAGCCCGCTGAGTGATCAGTCGGGGGCACTTATTTTTGGGGTACAATGAGTTTTAGGTAATTTGTTTGTAGATCCCCCTATCCCCTCCCCTTTCACAATGGAATGATACTTGAGATAAGAGTACATTAGAGACTACAATAGTACAGGGGAATAAAAAGGGGGCCATACAACCCCCGGGATCATCGACCTGTGGGGGGCCGAATTAGTGATTTGCCGGATTACAGGGTGGTTGGGGTTTGAATACATTTAACCCAACAATATTTACACAGGCTTTTTCCCCCCAAATTTTCGCCTCTTTTTTGGCCTATTCCATCAAAAATCATAATGTTTATTTTTGTAAAGTTTTCAATGTGTGGTTTAATGTTAAAAAAATATTAATTAAAAAAAAGGCCACAGCATGCCAGGCTTTTTGGCAGACTAATAAAATTTTACCTGTATTGATATGAAAAACATTTGAACATACATTATTAGATACATAATTAGATACATAAGTCAACCGTTAACGATATAACCCAGAGGGGGATTTTTAACCGAAAACGTTAACCGAATCAATTTTCCCATAAGAAATAATGGAAATAAAATTAACCCCCCAAGACTTTCAAAAGTAGAAATAAAATATTTTAGAGTTTTGACATTAAATAATAAATTTTAATGAACAATAAATAAAAATGTAAATATTGTAAATAACATGTCACTTACATTTATTGAAGAGTTGTTGATGTGGGAGGACGGGGGGGGGGAGAAGGTGGAGAGTTAGTGTTTAAAGGGGGGAACCCCCTTCCATTAACACTGCAGGTACCAAGTTCTTTCGGGGTTTTCCCCTTTTTTTGAATGCCACTAGGACCAGTTGAGAGTCAGGGGACCTTTTCTAACTTTGTCCAGGAGCCTGTGTCGGGCATTCTTAACACATCCCTGAAATGACAACCACTGTTTCATTGTACAGGTTTGCCAGCACGGCCTGCAAGCAGGTTTGGGGGTGATATTCACCCAAAAAGCCTTTTGACATCAGTCCATTTGGCACAGATCTCCCTAACTTTGAAAAGGCCCCCTTTCTTCCATCTCGGTTCCACCCCCTCCCCTTTGAACCATTGTCCTGACCTCTGGCTTTGTTGAGTTGCTTTTGAAGCCTTGAGTTTTTCAGGGTTAGCCTTCCTTGTGCCCTCCACCAACTGTTCCACATCCTCACCACTCACCCAACCCCCAAAGACTTCCCAAATTTTAAATTTTCTTCCAAAAGGCTCAGGCCAGCTCAGCTCAGGGCCCTGAGGCTCACCCCAAAACCTTTTCAAAACCCCCCCTCAGGACACAGCGTTGGCCACAATTTTCCAGGCAGAGTTCAAAGTCCTGGTAGTCCCCCTCCCAACCCTTCCCCTTGGTTTAAAATGCAGCATATGGAAATGGTTTTTCCAAAAGCCTTAGGTTATATTCATGTTGGTCACATCAAAGCATTTTGAAACATAGCTTGGTGTAGAGTTTTAAAGTTTGAAATGACCTGCGGTCCATGGCGGAGGAGGGAGGGGTTTTTGGGGGCAAGAACTTACTTTGATGAATTTAAACCCCCCACAATTTTTACCAAGTTTGGGGGATGACAAGGAGATTGTCCATTATCAGGAGGCACTTTGGGGAAATTATTGTCCAAAGATATTTCTTCACACGGGGCCAAACACGCCATTGAACCCCTTTAAAAAATGTCCTTTTTGACCCATCCTTTTTTTTTAGATTCCCCCATCACACAAAGAATTGGGATACCGCATCTGCCAAACCCGGGATTTTCTTTAAAAATACAAGAAAGGCTTCACTTTGCAATCACCACTGGCATTAGCACAAAGCATCGTTAGCCTGTCTTTCATAGGTTTGTCCTTCCCTTTTCCTCCTGAGTAAGAAGGTCCTGTTGGGGATTTTTTTCCAAAACAGGCCTTTTTCATCACAATTAAACACTTTTTGGGGGAAAATTTTTCACCCCCCTATGTACCCCTGGAATTCGGACATATTTTTCAGCGCATTTTGTCAGAACTGGCTGTCTCACCATGCCTCACAACACTATGTATGCCCCTTCGATTCAAAAATTTTTGAAACCAGCCTCTGCTGGCTTTAAATTCGTCACTTCAGCACTCATTGCAGGCATTTTTCAACAGATCTTGCAACGCCTTGTTTTTCAAATTTTATTCCCAAAACACAAAACCCGCTGCTAACTGCTCGTTTATCCACACCAACAACCACCTTTCCACATCTTCCAGCACTTGTGATCTCTGTTTTGTGATCACAGATGAACCCGCAAAACAGCTTTTATTTTACGTGTATTTTCCCCTTTGGCACAATGGTAGCGATGGTAGAATAGGCTTTACCAACAGCCTGGCCAGCTCAGTGATATATGCACCCACTTTTTTATTTTTCATTATCTCCTTCTTCAGTTCATCATGTTCCTCTTTTTTCCCCAGGCTTACCATAGGGCTTTCCTTGGGGCCCCTGGTAGCTTTTTTTGCAGTTGCAAGCACTAAAACAGTGGAAAAACAATATACTGGTATGAATGCGTGGGGGGGGGGGGTGCGCCGCTTGTAAAAAAAAGCCCTGACGCTCCTGGAGGGGGCCGTGGGGCCCGCGGACACGCCCGAAAATGTCGAACCAAAAACGACCGAAAATTTTTTTTTTCCCAAAAAAATCGTTTTTCCAAATTATGTTTTTTGATATATCAAAAAGGGGGAAATGACCTAATTAGGTACATACACAATTAAAAATTTTAAAAACAGGGAACCTTGTTTTTGATCCCGCTTGATGTAAAAAAACAGTATTTATATAAATGATTTTTTTAATATTTCTCAAAAAATAATGTAAACCAATTAATCCATTCCAGACACCCAAAAAAAATTAAAAATACATTTTTTGGAAAAACTGTGGTTTTTTATGCAAGTGGGACATATGAAAAATGAGGGTTTTTCTGTAGTTAGGGGGGAAAAAACATATAATAATATTACAAAAAGGGGATTTAGTGATGGGATTGGGGTTTTGGCATGATACTTTGTTTCTGTTGGCTCATAAGAGGCCCCCTTATACGGCAGGATAACCGGCTAGTGCCTAAAGCAGACACGAAAAACAGAACGCCATTTTTTCCCACTTCTAAATGCATATAAATGCCAAAACAAATTACACTAACTTATATTGTTGCAATAGCACTAGGCATTAACCCTTTCAGGTCCGTGCCAAAATTCACGGCTTTGAGTTCGGGGGCCAAACCGAGTTCACGCCATGAGCTCAGCTACCAGATAAGCTGTGAGCGGTAAATTTGGGCCTAGATATGGGGGAGAATACATCTATGGGAAAGGGGACCACATAAAACAAACCTGCAGACACAGTGATAATGAGAAAAAAAAATGAGAACAAATTTTTTTAAAAAACCAATTTGCAGTTTTTTTTATACTTTTTATAGTTGTATTTGTTTTTTGTCTCATTTGATAGAATGGAAAATATATTAAAGAAATAGAGATGTTTTTATTGGGTTTTGTGGGGAAATGGCTTGAAACTGAGCTAAAGTAGCAGAAATTTTAAAATTTTTTTATGTTAAGAGTAAACAAATGACCTACACCCTAATACGTCCAGTGGTGGGTCTAATATATGTTCACAAATGTGGTAATTATTTGTACAATTATTAAATATTGCATAACAGTAAATCTTCCATTTTTTGGTTTGAATAAAAATTAATTTGTGAAAAAAAATCAAAATGGAATTCATTTGAAAATGAAAACATAACAAATGAACAGAGGAAATGTTAGTTTATTGCCAGGAAAACTGCATTGTTTATTCCACCCTTTTTTTAAATTGGAATATTCTGAACTTTGAGTTAAATTGGCTAAATTAAATTTCCATCACTTTATTTTGTAGTTGAAAAAGTTGACTTGGCGATTTTGTGCTCAATCGATAGAATAGAAGTAAAAGGGAAAAAGGGGAAAAAAGGGGTCGACTGGAAAATGTAATTCCAAAAAAGGGAGTAAAAAATTCAAACCCCGGGTAAATATGCCCAAAAAAAACAGAATTTCCAATTTCCAATTAAATTTTTACTTTTTTTTTATTACCTTCAGAAAAAAACTTACCATTTCAAAAAAAAATAAGAATTTTTTTTTAAAACCTGCCCGATGCACCCTCTGAAATTTGGGGCCCTGCCCTGAAAGGGTTAAAAATACAATAAAAATAAGATACACACAGAGTACACTTATTACTTTCCCCCTTAAAATTAACATTGATGTGGAGAGGTGGGGCAGGGTATTGTTTAAAAAAGAAAAATTAAAAGGAATTTTTTTTTCCCCAGTAAGCCTCAACTGTAGGGTTAAAATAGTCTGTGAACCAATTTATGAAAAGACGATATCCAAGCTTTTAATTGGGGTTTTTAATAAAAAGGGGGGGTACCTTTTAGTTTTTAGGGCCCGGATTCTCTGAGTGATAAATTATCATAGGTTTTAACTTCCAATCCCCAGCAGCATTAGCTCCAGCAAGTGTTAGCTGACACCTTGGGTTATCCTTTTCTAACATATGTTAAAACGTATTTGATGGTATCTCGGGATTTAAAATACATTTCCCGATTTTTGATGGTCCCCAAACTCCCCTTTTTTTGAAAATTTTTTTTAAATGCTTTTGTAAGTGAATTTTGGGGGTCAAAAAAAGGGCTAGTCTATTTTCATCATTCCTTAGGGGATAAATTGTTGGTAAGGACTTGAAAGCATTCGGGGGTGAAAATATCGAAGTCGAGGTACCACTGTACCTTGTTAGAAAATTTATTCAGGCAAAAAAAGCAGAACCCCCCCTCATTATTAACCGCTCCAGGGGCCCG
>WNWK01049650.1:0-13134 GCA_009830355.1 Cherax destructor
GAAAATACTTCATCATCATTCAACACTTCATTTCACTGATACATAATCACTGTCTTCGCAGAGGCGCTCGGATACGACAGCTGAGAATAAGTCCCGCCCAACTGTCACTATCCCAGACCCCTTCTTTAAAGTGCAGGCATTGTACTTCCCATTTCCAGGACTCAAGTCCAACTAAATTAATTAACTGGTTTCCTGAATCCCTTCACAAAATATTACCATGCTCACACTCCATCAGCTCATCAGGTCCCAAAACCATTCGTCTCTATTCACTCCTATCTAACACGCTCACACACACACACACACACACACACACACACACACACACACACACACACACACACACATATATATATATATATATATATATATATATATATATATATATATATATATATATATGTGTGCTGATTAGGTAAAACTGGTCAATTAGCAAGAACTCATTTAAAATTAAGTCCTTTCTAAAATTTTCCTTATACGTTTAAAGATATATTTTTTCATTTATGTTAATGTAAGAATTTATAATTTTGAACTAAGAGAAACTTTAAAAACCTACCTAACCTTATTACAACAAACGCAATTTAATTTAGCCTAACCCAACTAAATATATTTTAGATACGTTAACATTAATTTAATAATAAACAAACACAATGAAATATATTTTTTCTTTATGTTCAGAATGATTTTTGCGAAATTATTGCATACACAAATTTTCACTTGACTTACATGGCAAGGTGATCGTTGCTATTTAAGCCAAAATCGCAAGTTTTACCTAATCGGCACGACATATATATATATATATATATATATATATATATATATATATATATATATATATATATATATATATATATATATATATATATATATATATATATATATATATGTATGTATATATATATATATATAGGATGGGGTCCACCTCTGGTACAAATTGTGGGACCCATAGCCTCGGAGAAGTGGATAAAAGGCTTCAAGGAAGAATATTTGATTTCTTCCTGATGCCATTTGAATATTCCACTTCTCCTACCACCCCATCTTTTAATTTTTTTTTACCAATAGGTATATTTTATTACATAATATGGTACAAAAGATTTGAGAGATACATTGTTGATATAAAGATGGCATATACAGTACACGAGGTGAGAGATACATGTCTAGTACATATTGTTACATCTTTGTCACTGATTATAATGCGAAAATCTCATCCAGCTCTTCCGAGCTGGTGCGCGTGCCCAGAATACAGCATGCATTACCCTCTGAACAGCAGCGCTGAGTCGCTGGAACAGAAAACTAGCTGCCCTGGGATCCCTAGTTACCCTGTTGAGTCTATATATATATATATATATATATATATATATATATATATATATATATATATATATATATATATATATATATATATATATTATATTATATATATATATATATATATATATATATATATATATATATATATATATATATATATATATATATATATATATATATATATATATATGTCGTCCGATTAGGTAAAACTTGGATTTTGGCTTAAATAGCAACGCTCATCTTGCCATATAAGAGAAGCAAAAATTTGTGTATGCAATAATTTCGCTAAAATCATTCTGACCCTAACGAAAAATATATTTAATTGTGTTTGTTTATTATTAAATTAATGTTAACGTATCTAAAATATATTTAGTTGGGTTAGGCTAAATTAAATTGCGCTTGTTGTAATAAGGTTAGGTAGGTTTTCAAAGTTTCTCTTGGTACAAAATTATAAATTTACATGAACATAAATAAAAAAAATATATCTTTAAACGTATAAGAGAAAATTTTAGAAAGGACTTAATTTTAGATGAGTTCTTGCTAATTGACCAGTTTTACCTAATCGGCACGACATATATATATATATATATATATATATATATATATATATATATATATATATATATATATATATATATATATATATATATATATATATATTATATTTTGTATATATATATATATATATATATATATATATATATATATATATATATATATATATATATATATATATATATATATATATATATATATATATATATATATATATATTTATATACAAGGTATGATATAGCACGTAAGGAAAGTAGTTTGTTGGATTATGTATTTGTGGATAAAAGGTTGATGAGTAGGCTTCAGGATGTACATGTTTATAGAGAGGCAACGGATATATCAGATCATTATTTGGTTGTAGCTACAGTTAGAGTAAAAGGTAGATGGGACAAAAGAAAATGGCAACAGCAAGTTAGAGAGAGGTAAAAGTGTATAAACTAGGAGGAGGAAAAGGGTGAGATATAAGCAACTATTGGCAGAAAGGTGGGCTAGTGCAAGTAGGAGTAGTGGGAAGTTGAAGAAAGTTGGGATAGTTTTAAAAATGCAGTATTAGAATGTGGGACAGAAGTTTGTGGCTATAGGAGGGTGGGTGCAGGAGGAAAGAGGAGTGAGTGGTGGAATGAAGAAGAAAGGAGTGATAAAAGAGAAAAAGGTAGCTTATGAGAGGTTTTACAAAACAAAAGTGTTAATAGAAGAGCAGAGTATATGGAGAGTAAAAGAAAGGTGAAGAGAGTGGTGAGAGAGTGCAAAGAAGAGCGGATGAAAGAAGGGGAGAGGCTCTGTCAAGAAATTTTGCTGAAAACAAGAAAAATTTGGAGTGAGATAAACAAGGTAAGAAAGCATAGGGAACGAATGGATTTGTCAGTTAAAAACAGAGTAGGGAGTTAGTAGATGGGGAGCTGGAGGTATTGGGTAGATGGCGGAATATTTTGAGGAACTTTTAAATGTCGATGAAAAAGGAGGCGGTAATTTCATGTACTGGCCAGGGAGGTATAACATCGTTTAGGAGTGAAGAAGAGCAGGATGTGAGTGTGGGAGGTGCGTGAGGCATTACGTAGAATGAAAGGGTAAAGCAGCTGGAATTGACGGAATCATGACAGAAATGTTAAAAGCAGGGGGGATATAGTGCTGGAGTGGTTGGTATTTTTGTTTAATAAATGTATGAAAGAGGGAAGGTACCTAGGGGTTGGCAGAGAGCATGTATAGTTCCTTTATATAAAGGAAGGGGGATAAAAGAGAGTGTAAAAATTATAGGGGAATAAGTTTACTGAGTATACCAGGTAAAGTGTATGGCAGGGTTATTATTGAAAGAATTAGAGGTAAGACAGAGAGTAGGATTGCAGATGAGCAAGGAGGCTTTAGAGTGGGTAGGGATGTGTAGATCAAGTGTTTACATTGAAGCATATATGTGAACAGTATTTAGATAAAGGTAGAGAAGTTTTTATTGCATTTATGGATTTAGAAAAGGCATATGATAGATGGATAGGGAGCAATGTGGCAAATGTTGCAAGTGTATGGAATAGGTAGTGTTACTGAAGGCTGTAAAGAGTTTTATGAGGATAGTGAGGCTCAGGTTAGGGTGTGTAGGAGAGAGGAGATTACTTCCCAGTAAAAGTAGGTCTTAGACAAGGATGTGTAATGTCACCATGGTTGTTTAATATATTTATAGATGGGTTGTAAAAGAAGTAAATGCTAGGGTGTTGGGGAGAGGGGTGGGATTAAATTATGGAGAATTAAATGCAAAATGGAGTTGACACAGTTACTTTTTGCTGATGATACTGTGCTTATGGGAGATTCTAAAGAAAAGTTGCAAAGGTTAGTGGACGAGTTTGGGAGAGTGTGTAAAGGTAGAAAGTTAAAAGTGAACATAGATAAGAGTAAGGTGATGAGAGTATCAAACGATTTAAATAAAGACAAATTGGGATATCACATTGGAGAGAGGGATAATGGAAGAAGTAAATGTTTTCAGATATTTGTGAGTTGACGTGTCAGGGATGGGTTTATGAAGGATGAGGTTAACCATAGAATTGATAAAGGAAAAAAGGTGAGTGGTGCATTGAGGTATCTGTGGAGACAAAAAACGTTATCCATGGAGGCAAAGAAGGGAATGTAGAAAGTATAGTGGTACCAACACTCTTATATGGGTGTGAAGCATGGGTTGCAAATGCTGCAGCGAGGAGGAGGCTGGAGGCAGTGGAGATGTCCTGTCTAAGGGCAATGTGGTGTAAATATTATTCAGAAAATTCGGAATGTGGAAATTAGAGAAGGTGGGAGTTACTAAAAGTATTTGTCAGAGGGCTGAAGAGGGGTTGTTGAGGTGGTTTGGTCATTTAGAGAGAATGGATCAAAGTAGAATGACTTGGAGTGCGTATAAATCTGTAGGGAAGGAAGGCGGGGTAGGGGTCGTCCAGAAAAGGTTGGAGGGAAGGGGTAAAGGAGGTTTTGTGGGCGAGGGGCTTGGACTTCCAGCAAGCAGTGTGAGGAGTTAGATAGGAGGAATGGAGACGAATGGTTTTGGGACATGACGATCTGTTGGAGTGGAGCAGGGAACATTTGGGAAGGATTCAGGAAACCAGTTAATTGATTTAGTTGGACTTGAGTCCTGAAAGGGGAGTAATGCCCTGCACTTTGGAGGGGTCTGAGATAGTGACAGCTGAGGGACTTTTCCTCAGCTGTCGTATCTGAGCTCCTTCAAAGACAGTGATTGTATGAGTGTAGTAAAGTGTTGAATGATGATGAAGTATTTTCTTTTGGGATTTTCTTTTGTCACCGTGGGAGACGGCCGATTTGTTGAAAAAATATATATATATTTTTTTTTTTTCAACAAGTCGGCCGTCTCCCACCGAAGCAGGGTGACCCAAAAAGAAAGAAAATTCCCAGAGAGAAAATACTTTCATCATCATTCAACACTTTCATTTCACTGATACATAATCACTGTCTTCGCAGAGGCGCTCGGATACGACAGCTGAGAATAAGTCCCGCCCAACTGTCACTATCCCAGACCCCTTCTTTAAAGTGCAGGCATTGTACTTCCCATTTCCAGGACTCAAGTCCAACTAAATTAATTAACTGGTTTCCCTGAATCCCTTCACAAAATATTACCATGCTCACACTCCATCAGCTCATCAGGTCCCAAAAACCATTCGTCTCTATTCACTCCTATCTAACACGCTCACACACACACACACACACACACACACACACACACACACACACACACACACACACACACACACATATATATATATATATATATATATATATATATATATATAATATACATATATATATATATATATATATATATATATATATATATATATATATATATATATATATATATATATATATATATATGTCGTGCCGATTAGGTAAAACTGGTCAATTAGCAAGAACTCATTTAAAATTAAGTCCTTTCTAAAATTTTCTCTTATACGTTTAAAGATATATTTTTTTCATTTATGTTAATGTAAGAATTTATAATTTTGAACTAAGAGAAACTTTAAAAACCTACCTAACCTTATTACAACAAACGCAATTTAATTTAGCCTAACCCAACTAAATATATTTTAGATACGTTAACATTAATTTAATAATAAACAAACACAATGAAATATATTTTTTTCGTTATGTTCAGAATGATTTTGGCGAAATTATTGCATACAGAAATTTTCACTTGTCTTATATGGCAAGGTGAGCGTTGCTATTTAAGCCAAAATCGCAAGTTTTACCTAATCGGCACGACATATATATATATATATATATATATATATATATATATATATATATATATATATATATATATATATATATATATATATATATATATATATATATATATATATATATATATATATATATATATATATAGTGTGACTTCTAAACTATTGTTTGGGACCATGAAATTGACTCGTGTGAGGGTGTGCAACAGGGGACCCTCTCGCCCCCTTTCTATTCTGTCTGGTCATCAAGGAAGTCACAGAAGCGCCCTCCAGTGAGCTCAATATCTGGTTCTTGGATGATGGTACCCTAGCTGGCACTACAGAATCTCTCCTAGAGGACATCAGGAAAATTAAAGATATGGGAGAGAGCCTGGGCCTATCTTTAAACCCCACAAAATATGAAATAGTTTCTACCAATCGACAGATGATCCAGAACATTAGTGCTGTTTTACCAGGGGCATGAGCCATTGATCCAGCTCCTCTTTGGACCAATGTCATCGATCTGGTCCTAGAAAAGAAAATCTCAGACCTCAGGACGATGTAAGGCAGGATGAAAGACATCGATACACATGATGACTTCTACCTACTCACCAGGTGCCTGTCAATCCCAAAACTTACTTACTTCCTGAGATGCTCCCCAGCCTTCAGCAGTCCGAAACTCAAGGAATATGACTCTCTCCTCAAGACCATGCTAGAGAGTGTATTGAATCTTTCCCTCGAAGATGGACAGTGGTTGCAAGCTTCACTTCCAGTCAGGCTTGGGGGGCTGGGAGTACGCAAATCCTCCCAGATTGCCCTACCAGCTTTCCTATCCTCTTCCATATCATCAAATTAGCTAACAAAACAAATTCTTCCGGACAACCTCAGTGATTCAGCAGGAATACAGTACCCTAGCTACTCCAGTGCCATCACTGAATGGGAGACTCTTTCTGCTCCAGCACCAAAACCTAGTGCAGAACTGGCCTACAAACAGTCAAGCTGGGATGGCCCCATCACTGAAAAGATGCTTGTCAACATGCTTAGGGCTGTAATATCAGACAGGGAGACTGCCCGTCTCCTAGCTGTGAGTGCATCTCACTCTGTGGACTTCCTCCAAACAGTTCCCATTTCGGCAATGGAAACACGCCTCGCCTTGTTGCCCCAATTCACACGGAATATAAGTGTATTTGCGGCGATGCGCAAGCCGACCAATATGGTCTACATGGTCTAAACTGTTCTAAAACTGAGGGCTAGCATGCAAGACAAAATGAAGTCAACGACATCATAAAGAGAACCCTTGCTTCAACTGGATGCCCAGCAGAGAGAGAGCCCCGATCACTAGCAGCCAACAATACCCACAACCCAGCAAACCGCCCCGACGGAATCACCATCTATCCTTGGAAGCATGTCAAACTCTTAGCATAGGACTATACCTGTGTGTCGACACTGGCTGACACCAACATCCTTCACAGTGTCGGGCGACAGGGATGAGCTGCTGACCACAGGGGGGAGTACAAGATCGGCAAGTACAGGGACATAAGCCAACAGTATCATTTTGTCCAAGTGGGATCAGAGACCTTGGGAGCATGGGGAAAAATGCAACATGTTTCCTTAAAGAACTGGGTTCCAGACTCATCGACACCACCAGGGACCCAAGGGCAGCCACTTTCATGTTCCAGCGCCTCAGCGTGGCCATCCAGAGGGGAAATGCATGCTGCATACTGGGCTCACGTCCGGCTTCGGAGGAGTTGGAGGAGATTCATAATCTTTGATATATTGTACCAATGTATTCATGTTCATTTTTGTGTTTTCTGTCAATGTATTCTGTCTATTAATAACGCACTTATTTAATATATATAGGGGGTGGTAGAAGAAAATATTCAAACAGCTCCGGGGAGAACCTCGAGTTTTCCCTGAGGTACGTTTATTGTCTTCTCTGAGGATGAGGGTCCCCAGTAAAGTTCTAGATGTGGTACCTCCTATATATATATATATATATATATATATATATATATATATATATATATATATATATATATATATATATATATATATATATATATATATATATATATATATATATATATATATATATATATATATATATATATATATATATAGGAGGTACATCCAACCGTATTGGATGGCGTCCAACACGCCAGTTTGTGTTCCTTGTGAAGGTCCTGTATGCCAGGTCATCAGGTTCAATTCATTTACTCCTAAAGGTTGCGTAACAATGCCACTTCATGACCCTGGCAGCACATCGTCAGGTATGTTCACACTACTCACCAAATTTATAAAATTCTACAAAATCGCGAGTTTTCAATATTAATTGATTATTTGATTTTTTTCATATTGTCTAATTTGATAAAAAAAACTCGCTAAAATTAGCTAACTGGCAATTACAAAGCCCACACTTAATACAAAAATTCTTTTAGTTAACGAACACCAACGTTTATATGTATTTTTTACCAATCAGAAGACGAATTCTCAAGTTATTACACCTAAGATAATTTATTAAATATAATTGGCAATTTAAAATTTATGTAGCTCTTTCTGAAAGACAAATTTTCTTTTTAAAAAAAATCCCATCAACACTTAAAGTTTGATTCCTGTCGGACAAGGTATTCTTCAAGTGCTCTGATTCCAACGATTCCAAGTTTTTTTAAACTATTTCGTTAAAATATACAAATAACCCGCACATAGGAAAGAAGAGCTTACGACGACGTTTCGGTCCCACTTGAACCATTTACAAAGTCCAAGTCGGACCAAAACGTCGTGGTAACCTCCTCTCTCCTATATGCGGGTTATTTGTGTATTGTTCCAGACACGATATTGTGGGTTTTTTTTATTAATTTGGTTAAAATTTGAAAAAGTGCAGTTAAGCAGTTTATAGTGGAGGTGTCTGCATTGTTTTGCTTCAGCGGTGATATTTTGAATGTGGTAAAACGAGGCATTATTTACTTAACGACGGGAAGTCAATATCATTATATATTTTATAAAACTAGGTAATTGGGACTACTACTACAGCCCCCAAAAATCCCGCGAACCTCGCTCTCTGGAAAATATTCAAACCTTCAAAATTTGAAGTCGATCATAAGACACATTCTTGAGTTATCACATGGATTACAACCACTGTAAGTTTTATGAAGTTATTTATAATATTGTCAAATTGGCTTATGTATATGGATTTATTATTTTATTAATTTATTTTCAAAGTTATATGAATAAAAATTGATTATCATTATTGTTAATCCTGACCTTCAGACTTAAATTAATAACTGGCTAATGGTAGAAGTGCTTAATTTGTTGTTTGTGGGCGATAACCTCGTGACAATAATACTGAGGTTGTCTTAAACAACTGAGGAGAAGTAACGAGAGAACAAGACTAAGTTATTCTAGTGTGATGGGGTCATGTAGGAGGCACAGTAAAGAGGAGGAGGAGGAGGAAGAGGGGTAGGAGAAGAAGAAGTAAAATAAAGTGTTGGGTTGGGATAGCTCAGAAAATTAACCAGAGGAGAAGGGAAAGGAGGAGGATTAAGAAGGGAAGACAACACCAGAAAACTTACCTGAGGTATTAGTGTCGTGTTGAAAAAACTGGGAGGAGGAGGAGGAGGAGGTGTGTAGGAGAAGGCAGGAGAGCGTGGCCGCCAATACCACCAGGTGTGACTGCTCACACCGCCACATCATTGACATCTGCAAAACACGAAACAAAAAGTATAGACCAACTTCCTCCTGTGTAGAGACGAAGGTGAAGCGGACGTCTCAGTGTGAGAGAGAACAGGTAAGTCATTATCACTTTTTATGATTCTAGTTTTCTCTATTGTCTAAACAGATTTGCTTTGTCTTCAAAACCTACACAATTATACTCTGCATATATTTACTATAATACACTGAGAGCAATTTTTATGATTTATTGACAGTTAAGTCTCTCTAAAATAAAGAATATAACAGAGGCTTGAACTTACTGTATCACCCTACCAAGGAAAATTAAGTTAGTTATGTTACATCACCCTACCAAGGTAAATTAAGTTAGTTATGTTAAATCACCCTACCAAGGTAAATTATGTAAATATGAATAATATATAAACACAAGATTCAAGAGTAAAAAGCGTCATTCAAAGGTTACGTATTTTCAAGTATATCTGATAGTGTGTTCATATACACTTTAATGTCTGATGAATCTTTGAATGATTTTGAACAGATTATAAACAGAAAAGGCTAATTAAAACATAGGTACAGTGAATATATATATATATATATATATATATATATATATATATATATATATATATATATATATATATATATATATATATATATATATATATATATATATATATATATATATATATATATATATAGTTCACTGTACATATGTTTTAATTTGCCACTTTTTTCTGTATAGGCTGTTTATAATCTGTTCAAAATCATTCAAAGATTCATCACACATTAAAGTGTATATGAACACACACTATCGGATATATACTTTGAAAATACGTAACCTTTGAATGATTAGGTGACGAAAAATTGGATATCAGATTGGAGGGAGAGAGTATGGAGGAGGTGAATGTACTCAGATATTTGGGAGTGGACTTGTCAGCAGATGGGTCTATGAAGGATGAGGTGAATCATAGAATTGATGAGGGAAAAGGGTGAGTGGTGCACTTGAGTCTGTGGAGACAAAGAACTTTGTCCATGGAAGTTAAGAGGGAATGTATGAGAGTATAGTTATACCAACACTCTAATATGGGTGTGAAGCATGGGTGATGAATGTTGCAACGAGGAGAAGGCTGGAGGCAGTGGAGATGTCATGTCTGAGGTCAATGTGTGGTGTGAATATAATGCAGAGAATTCGGAGTTTGGAAATT
This sequence comes from Cherax destructor, assembly GCA_009830355.1. Lineage (NCBI taxonomy): Eukaryota > Metazoa > Arthropoda > Malacostraca > Decapoda > Parastacidae > Cherax > Cherax destructor. The sequence continues at coordinate 10,436 of WNWK01049650.1, forward strand.
AGGAGGAGGTGCGGGATTACCAAAACTATTATCCAGAGAACTGAGGAGGGTTGTTGAGGTGGTTCGGACATGTAGAGAGAATGGAACGAGACAGAATGACTTCGAGAGTGTATAAATCTGTAGTGGAGGGAAGGCGGGGTTGGGGTCGGCCTAGGAAAGGTTGGAGGGAGGGGGTAAAGGAAGTTTTGTGTGCGAGGGGCTTGGACTTAAAGCAAGCATGTGTGAGCGTATTTGATAGGAGTGAATGGAGACAAATGGTTTTTAATACTTGACGTGCTGTTGGAGTGTGAGCAAAGTAACATTTATGAAGGATTCAGGAAACCGGCAGGCCGGACTTGAGTCCTGGAGATGGGAAGTACAGTGCCGGCACTCTGAATGAGGGGTGTTAATGTTGCAGTTTTATAACTGTAGTGTAAAGCACCCCTCTGGCAAGACAGTGATGGAGTGAATGATGAAAGTTTTTCTTTTCGGGCAACCCTGCCTTGGTGGAAATCGGCCGATGTGTTAATATATATATATATATATATATATATATATATATATATATATATATATATATATATATATATATATATATATATATAGAGGAAAAGAGAGAGAGAGAGAGAGAGAGAGAGAGAGAGAGAGAGAGAGAGATAAAGTTTATTACGGACAAACTGGTAAAAGTCTTGAACTTAGGTTTAAACAACATAAATATAGCATTAGAAGTAGACAAGATTCTAATGCTCTGTTTATTAGTGTGGGAGATTTTAACCATCCAATTGATTTTCAAAAGGCTGAGAAAGTTATATCAAGCAAGTCCTTGGTCGACAGGAATATAATAGAATCATGAATTAGACATATGCAACACTTGGGTATCATTATTGATACCCAAATGTTGCATATGTGTCTAATTTATCAACTTATCGGTTCTCTGAACAATTCATCTACACATAATAGAATCATGTTTCATAAATAGTAGTTTTGAAAATAATGTGAACATTTCTTTTAGTTTATATAAATTCGATTTATTTAAAATTAATAAAATTTGGAAAGAATTTAATGTATATTAGACAAATTTATGGGTTGAATATAAGCTGTGTTACACGGATCACTGACTACCTACCTACATCACCATAAAAAGTCAAGTGTTGTTGTAGGGTGGCAGCGAGGTGTAGTCTCGTCCTTACATGCCTTCTTGTTAACCTTTTAGTTTTATAGTTCCTTGATAATATATTTATTTTTTTATTTTTTTTTTTTATTAACACATCGGCCGATTCCCACCAAGGCAGGGTGGCCCGAAAAAGAAAAACTTTCATCATCATTCACTCCATCACTGTCTTGCCAGAAGGGTGCTTTACACTACAGTTATAAAACTGCAACATTTACACCCCTCACGAAAGCGCTTGGAATTCCTCTATTTTTTCATAGTGGTTGTCTTGCATATTTTGATATCATCTGTTTACTGTGATATTTTTGATATATCATATATATATATATATATATATATATATATATATATATATATATATATATATATATATATATATATATATATATATATTTAAAATATACATTTATATATATATATATATATATATATATATATATATATATATATATATATATATATATATGTATATACATATATTCTGTCTATTAATAAAGCATTTATATGTATGTATGTGTGTATATAGGATGGTGGTAGGAGAAGTGGAATATTCAACGGCTTCAGGAAGAAATCCAAATATTCTTCCTTGATGCCTTTTATCCACTTCTCCGAGGCTATGGGTCCCACAATTTGCACCAGAGGTGGACCCCATCCTATATTTATGAAAAAAAAAAAAAAAAAAATATATATATATATATATATATATATAATTATATATATATATATATATATATATATATATATATATGTATATATATGTATATATATATATATATATATATATATATATATATATATATATATATATATATATATATATATATATATATATATATATATATATATATATATATATATATATATGTATATATGCAAAAATATCACAGTAAACAGATGATATCAAAATATGCAAGACAACCACTATGAAAAATAGAGGAATTCCAAGCGCTGTGACTACTCACATTATCAAGGAACTATAAAAGGAAACATGACAAGAAGGCTTATAAAGGGGCAAGACTACACCTCACAGTCACATCACACTAACAAAGACTACACCTCAGTAGCGTAACATCGCACGACTCTGTGAAGAGGAACATAAGAAAGGACCTGAAACTCTTCCCAAGAATTAAGATTAGTCCAATTTATCATTAAATTCTTCCCAAATTTTATTAATTATAAATGAATCCAGTGGTGACCTGTTCTTAGCTCAGTGAAGACGTGTCTTGTGTACTTCTGTGGACTGAACCATCTTGCTGTGCTCTGTTATTAGCTACCTGAGATTGATGATGGTTTCCCTCGACTACGAGCAGCCATATCTCCAAATGAAGGCGGAATTAACGGAAGCTAGAAGAGAGATTCAACGTTTGAAGGGTATATGCAAGGATTATCCCCGGAACAATGTCGCCGATGATCAGACCAACGAATGGATGCTAGTCGAATCTGAAGGGACGAAGCTGAAGTTGAAGAAGGTCCAGGAGACTGCTGTGAAAACCAGCAACTCTTTCTCCTTGTTATCAGACGAATGTGAAGACATCCCGCGAAGACCATC
>WNWK01049651.1:0-13134 GCA_009830355.1 Cherax destructor
TCAAGTGGAGATGATTTTGGTTGGTTTCAGACCAGATGTGGCCTGAAATAGGCCTCAAGTGGATGAAATATTTTATCTGTTTTATTAATTTTTACTAGGTTTGCTTCAATTGTGATGGAATAAACAAAGACCAAGCATTCTAGTCCATAACCCATTCAAAGCATCTCTATTTCTGTAAATATCTTTCATTTATCAAATGAGACCAAGAAAACAAGAAAGAATACAACCATAAATACCATATGAAAACACACCGCAAAGTCAGTGTTTTAAACCAAAGACACAGTCAGACTTTTTTTCCTCATTATGCACTGCGTGCTGCAGGAATTTTTTTATACTGCATACACTGACCACTCAAACCCATTCTTTCATATGTAGGCCTACCAACTTTCTCCCACAAGATTTTAAGCCACTAGAATTTTGGTGTACTACGGGACCGAAACTGGCTTGCAAGCCGTAATATTACAGGACCGACAGTGAAAGGGTTAAATTGAAATTTATCAAATCTTGTGTAAAATTGGTCAAATTACTGACTTTGGTTGCTTAATAGGATAGCTTTGATAATTAAATGAGAAGTTTCTGCTGCACAATTGATAGTACTGAAGGAATGTTAGCAAAATAGCCAGAAATTGGGTGGATTTGAGTATGGAAATAGGTATAAAATAAACCTTAACCCTTTCGGGGTCGGTGCCGTACTAGTACGTTTTACGAGCAGGGGTTGGTGCCGTACTAGTACGCCCAAATTCTAGCGGCCCCCAATTTAAGCAGAAAACGTCTGGTAGGCATACATATGAAAGAATGGGTCTGTGTGGTCAGTGTGCGCAGTAAAAAAAATCCTGCAGTACACACTGCATAATGAGAAAAAAAACTGACCGTTTTTCGATAAAAAAAGCGACTTTGCAGTCGATTTCGTATGGTATTTATTGATGTATTCTCGTTTTCTTGGTCTCATTTGATAGAATGGAAGATATATTACAGAAATAAAGATGATTTTGATTGGTATGACAATGACAAGTACCTTGAAATTGAGCTCAAAGTAGCAAAAATGTTCGATTTTGACGATGTTCAAGAGTAAACAAATCACACCATGCCTCCAATACACATCAACTGGCGAGTCTTATATTCATGCACAAGTGCTCTGATATTATTTATACCATTTTTACAATGATGCAGTGTATACATAACAGTAAATCTTCTATTTTTGTGAGAATAAAAATTCAAAATGAAAAGCAACAGGGGCCGGGAGACGTGACTAATGAACAGAGAACATGTTATTTTAGTGCCAGGAATGTCTGCCTTGTTTACTCTGGACCCTATTTTGAAATTGGCATCGTTTGAAATTTGTGTGAAATTGGAAAATTGCCATTTTCTGACCACTATTTTGGGTAGTTGAAATTGGTAAATAGGCGGTTTCTTGTACTCAATCGATAGAAGAAATGGAGTTCTAGCAAAATAGCTATAATTTTAGGAGACTGAAACATTGGAATTTGTCGAAAATAGGACTCAAAGTGGGCAAAATCGCCCGATGCGTAAGTGTCATGGATACCGCTAACTTCGTGAAAGCATAATTCCGTTAGGTTTGATCAAATTTCATAATTTTGGTGGCGTTATGATCGGAAAAAGATTCTCTATCATTTCATAAGAAAAAATGAATTTTTTTTTTCCAAAAAAATTTCGATCCCAGGAACACTTTCCTGAGAAGGCCTGTCGACCCCCAAAGGGTTAAATTCCAAAGTCACAAAGTGTTTCTGAACTCCAACTCACACCTGCGTAATTCCGTATGTTTTACATAAAGTTTTGTATTTTTAATGTCATTACCTTCAGAAAAAATTCTACCATTTTAGATTTTTTTTTATCACTGATGTGTCCCAGCAGCCTTCCAGAATCAGCTTAATCATACATTTCTAAATTAAACATGGTACTGTATGGTTTCAGGGCTCATCACCTCCCACAGCCCAGTCTCAAACTTGGTCTCATAAATATTACAGTACTGAAAGTTAAGGAATGCACATGAAAATAAAGTAAATGTATACTGAATGTAAGGAGCATGCAGGTTTACCTGCCATCTTGTTTATTGGAGGGAAAAAAAAGAAGCTAAATATTTGACAGCTTTTACTTATGATATATGACAAGACAGTAGTACCTCCCTGTGTAGCTGCCATCTACCAACCTACTACCAATGTTTTCAATCCCTAAATATAATTATCTTTCAAAATATTTTTTCTTTATATACCATACTCAAAATCCCCAAATGTGTAATTTATATAAACTTCTTACTCAGTGCAAGTATCCTTTATTTTATGTAGATTCATTCTATACCCATGACAGCTGAACCAAGCTCAGTCATGCTATATGCACTTACTCTCACATAAGAATATTATGTTTCAGTGATTGTATGTACTTCAATAAATGTCCTAAGAAGCTGCAAGTCTTTTCTACCTACTATGACTTATATTTCTTCAAGCTCATTTTGCCAAATGCACTGATCACATACAGCAACTTAGAGTATGTGCAAGTAAAGAATTATTGCTAGGCATAGAACACTGCATATTAGAGAATTAACATTAGGCAAAACAAAACCTGTACTACAATGTACTAGATCTAATTACCATACAAACAGTTTTACCTTTATGCTCAAAATTCCTAGCTGTAAATATTAGCCTAAGCTTACTTATTGACAAATTCACAAATTTTATCGTCCCAAGTTAATTCTGCATTTCTTAAGTGCATCCTTACATTTTCTTATACAGTGGACCCCGAGTTTCAGTAAAACTTCACTCCTTAAGTCTGCTCAAGCCCCATTACCGAGCAATTTACTCCCTTAAGGAAAAATGTCACGTACGTTAGTCATTTCAGACCCCAAAAATACACTTCCACAAGCACTCACAATTTTATACTTACATACTTGTACGATTTCCGGGTTTACGAAACTCGGGGGTCCACTGTATAACCTATATTACAATATTAAAATATGTAGTAATGACAAATTTACAAACTCCCACCTTAATTAATCCCAAGAGTTAATACAGTAGTACATAACTACAATCATTGCAATTTGTTTAAAACTGACTGTATATTACACCAATAAGTGAACAAACCTTCAAAAGTTTGCAGGCATTCTGAGGAAACTTGGAGTTGCCACAATCGCAACGAAAATTCCTGAAAAAAAGTAAAAGCCATTAGTCCTAAGCAGTTTATAAGACAGTAGCAAAGAAAATATACTTATGGTAATGTGAATTTAGAGGTTAAATACAATATTTGATGCATTCCCCTTTTTCAAAATCCATAATTCACATTCTTAAAAAAAAAAAAAAAAAAAAAAAAAAAGGGCCTAAAACTCCCGCCTTAAAGTAAAAGCTGCAATTTTCACTGTACAGTGGACCTCGGTTTTGTTGAAAATTCTTTCCAGAATGCTGTTTGAGTGCCCTTACCGAACGAATTTGTTCCCATAAGGACAAATGTAAATTAGATTAGATCAGGCCCGTCTGGTGCTTGCCTGGTCAACCAGGCTGTTGCTGCTGGAAGCCCGCTGCCCCACATATCCAGCACAGCCTGGTTGATCTGGAACCTATTGAAGATACTTGTCCAGTTTCCTCTTGAAGGCTTCTACACTTGTCCCAGCTGTGTTTCGGATATCTTCTGGCAAGATGATGAATAGTCTGGGACCTCGGATGTTGATAGGTACAGTGTTCCTTATTGTTGGTGGATGAATTTGGTAGGGTATGTAAAAGAAGAAAATTGAAAGTGAATACAGTGGTCCCCCGAGTAACGAACACCCCGGAAATCGTACAATTATGTAAGTATAATATTGTAAGTGCTTGTGGAAGTGTATTTTTGGGGGCCTGAAATAGACTAACCTACGTGACATTATTCCTTAAGGAGTAAATTGCTTCGGTAATGGCACTTAAGCAGGCTTCTGAATGAAGTTTTTTCGTTACTCGGGGGTCCACTGTATAAGAAAGAGTAAGGTGATGAGGATAACAAAAAGATTAGGTGACGAAAGATTGGATATCAGATTGGAGGGAGAGAGTATGGAGGAGGTGAATGTATACATACAATAACCACTTTATTTCTTTACATCCTCTATTATGTTTTTATACAATACAGTGGACCCCCGCCTAACGAGCACCCGGAAATCGTATAATTATGTAAGTATAATATTGTAAGTGCTTGTGGAAGTGTATTTTTGGGGGTCTGAAATAGACTAACCTACGTGACATTATTTCTTAAGGAAGTAAATTCGTTCGGTAATGGCACTTGAGCAGGTTTCTGGAATGAATTTTGCTCGTTAGGCGGGGGTCCACTGTATTTCTTATACAGTGGACCCTCGGTTAACGAAAGGTTCCGTTAATGTAAGCTTCAGAAAACATAAGCTTTTTTCGTAATCGGTTAGCGAAAAATCCCTCGGTTACCGAAAGGTATTAGACGTGTCCGCCTGCTCATCGCAAGCGCAGGACGCCAGTGAAGCGTTGTTTACCATTGAGAGAACATTACCTAGCACGCTCTTTCAAAGATTCACAATATATTTGGTGTCTTTTTGGTGGTTTAGTGATTGTCACTGTCAAATAAGTCACCATGGGTCCAAAGAAGCTTCCTAGTGGCACACCTGTGGTAAAGAAAGTGAGGAACACCATTGAACTGAAGAAGGAAATCATAGAAAAATATGGGAGTGGTGTACGTCTGAGTGATCGTGCCAGGTTGTACAAGAAAACTCCATCTACTATTGGCACTATCCTGGCACAGAGAAATGAGATCAAGGAAGCTAATGTTGCAAAACGGGTTAATTTGTTAATGAAAAAAAGATCGAAAACACTGGATGAGGTTGAGTTGTTGTTGTTGGTGTGGATCAATGAAAACAGTTAGCGGGTGATAGTATTTCTATGGCGATAATTTGTGAAAAGGCAAGGAAGTTGCATGCAGATCTTGTGAAGACAATGCCTGGAACCAGTGGTGAGGCGAGTGATTTTAAAGCCAGCAAAGGCTGGTTTGAGAAGTTTAAGAAATGTAGTGGCATACACAATGTTGTGAGGCATGGTGAGGCAGCCAGCTCAGACAAACGTGCAGCTGAAAAATTTGTGCACGAATTCAAGGGGTTCGTAGAGGCTGAACAATTCCCCCCCCAACAAGTGTTTAATTGTGATGAAACAGGCCTGTTTTGGAAGAAAATGCCCAACAGGACCTACATTACTCAGGAGGAAAAGGCACAGCCAGGACACAAGCCTATGAAAGACAGGCTAACTCTCTTGTTTTGTTCTAATGCTAGTGGGGATTTTAAAGTGAAGCCTTTACTGGTGCATCATGCAGAAAATCCCAGACCCTTCAGGAAACACAGTGTTGACAAGAATAAATTGTGTGTGCATTGGAAAGCTAACACCAAGGCATGGGTCACTACGGAGATTTTCAAGGAATGGTTGACTGGAGTGTTTGGCGCTAGTGTGAAGAAATACCTCCTGGAAAAGAAATTGCCACTCAAGTGCCTCCTGGGACTGGACAATGCTCCTGCTCTTCCTCACAACTTGCAAGAGTTGTTGCCTGACAACTTAAATTTCATCAGAGTGAAGTTCTTGCCTCTTAACACCACTCCTCTCATCCAGCCCATGGACCAGCAGGTCATTTCCAACTTCAAGAAACTGTACACCAAAGCACTGTTTCAGAGGTGCTTTAATATGACCAATGACTCTGAATTGACCCTAAGAGAGTTCTGGAAAGAACACCTCAATATCGTGCATTGCATAGGCCTTATAGGTAAGGCTTGGGAGGAAGTGACTTCCAGGACTCTGAACTCTGCTTGGAGACCACTGTGGCCAGATTGTGTTGAAAAGAGGGATTTTGACGGATTTGAGGCTGACCCTGACCCTGACGACCCTGTGCCTGTTGTGGAAAATATTGTGGAAGATATTATGGCATTGGGGAACAGCCTGGGGTTGGAGGTGAGTGGTGAGGATGTGGAAGAGTTGGTGGGGAACAGGGTGAGCTAACAACTAAAGGCTGCAAGGCTTTATCTGGAACAGCAACAGGCCACAGCGGGTTATTGCTTCACAGGGGGAGAGAGATAAGGAGGTGCCATCTTCAGGAAAAAAATGTGTTCTATGTGGGTAGGTTGCAGACATTTGTTAAAAAGATACCACCCTAGCAAGCTGAAATGGCCTTCTGTGAAACCCCTTTAGTGACAGACCATGTTGTTTTAAAAGTGTTAAAAATGGAAACAGAGGACTCTGGACTGTTATTTCTAGGGGGGGTCTAGTGACTCTAAAAACGGTCCTAGTGGCTTTAAAAAAACCAAAGGGGAATAACCCCAGAGAGGGACTTGTTACCTGAAGCCCTTTTTGGAGGTTCCCTTCCCCAACCTTAACCCCTGCCCCTGTCAGCAATTTCCCCTTTCCCCGATGCCTGCAACTCTTCAATAAAGGAAGAAAATTTTTTGTTTTTTTTTTTTTTTTTTTTTTTTGGAACAAATTAAATTTTTAATTTTTCTTAGGGGAAAAAGGGTTTTCCCAAAAAACTTCAGTTAAAAAGCTCCTGGAACGGATTAATTTCGTTAACCGGGGGCCACTGTATATAAATTCGTATACTTTTTTAATGTTTTCCTTTTTGAAACTGTGATGCAGTGCATTTAAACCTCCAAAACTCCATTTTTCTTATAATAATGGGAAGATATGTAGTCAGCAGGAGAAGAATGGCAGCTCCCAGCCACCACTTCACATAAATGTTTTATTTTACTTTAAGTTTATCATGTTTCTATGTTATTAATATTTTTATTAATTAGATGAATTGTGATAGATAAATAACCGTAAAATTGATATTAGAGTCATATTCAAGTTTTTGTTTTTCCAAAACAAAAAACTCCCCCTCCCCTCCCCCCCTGTTCTTCCTATAAAAGACTCTTCAAAAAAAGAAAAAAATGATTTATAAATGTTCATTTTCCTTTTTTAGTCCTTTTATTTATTTCTCATTGTTTTTTTGTATGTAAAACTATGGTTATTCTCTATAAAAGTATTTTTTTAATACTTTTGGGTGCAAAGGGGGTTAATTGGTTTAAATTTTCTTATGAAATATTACTTCGTTTTATCTTTTTGGTTTAACCGACCTTCGGGAAACCCGGTTAAGTACGAAACCCGGGGTTCCACTGTACATCCCCCTGGGGTTTTTTTCTATTTCTTCTAGTTCTTGTTTATTTCTGCTTTCCCCATGGGAAAGTGGAACAAATTTTTCCCCTCGGCCATGCATGAAAGAGGGAAATCCAGGAGAAAGGGGGCTAGAAACCCCCATCCTGTATATATATATTTAAAAATTTAAAAAGGAAAACTCAATTTTTTTTTTGGGACCCCCTTTTTGGGATTGGCGGTTTGTTGAGCGAAGATCTTTTTCTATATTAAATTAGGTCTTGGCAAGAGGGGGGGTTAAAAAATAAAAATCAAATAAAAGGGGGGTTTTCACAGTTGCTTTCTGCTGATGACACTGTCTTTTGGGAGATTCTAAAAGAAGTTGCAGAGGTTGGTGGATGAATTTTAGGGATGTAAAAAAAAGAAATTGAAAGTGAATATGGAAGATCGGTGATGAGGATAACAAAAAAATTGGTGACGAAAGATTGGTATCAGATTGGAGGGGGGAAAAGGAGGAGGTGAATGTATTGATATTTGGGGGGCAGTCAGCAGATGGGTCTATGAAGGGTGAGGGGAATCATAAAATTTATGGGGGAAAAAGGGGGATGGTGCAAATTGGGAGAAAAAAACTTTGTCCAGGGGAAATAAAGAGGGGAAAGTTGGGAATTTACCAACATTATATTGGAAGCAGGGTGATGAATTTGCAATGGGGGAAAGGGGAGGCAGGGAGTTCATGTCTGAGGTCAATGTGTGGTGTGAATAAATGGGGAATTTTGGGTTGGAAATTGGGGGAGGGGGGATTCCAAAACTATCCCGAGGGCTGGGAGGGGGTTTTAAACCTTGCGGTTTTTGGGAATGTGAGAAAAGTAACATTTATAAAGGGAATTAGGAAACCGGCAGGCCAGCTTGAGTCCGGGAGATGGGAAGTACAGTGTCTAATTGAAGGAGGGGTGTTAATGTTGCGTTTTATAACTGTAGTGTAAAAAACCCCCTCTGGCAAGACGTGATGGAGGTATAAAATTTTTCCCTTTTTTTCCCACCCTGCCTTGGTGGGAATCGGCCGGTGTTAAAAAAATAAAATAAAACATATAGGTATGTTAGTTTAAATAATTACTATAAAAACAGGAAACATTAATTGAAAAAAAGAGTTTTCTTCAATATTATACAAAAAAGGTGGTGGAGCACCCTTTAAAAGGGATCATTATGAAAAAAAGGAATACCGGGGAAGCAACATAATGGGCTTGGCTTGCCCAACCTTACCTTTTAGTGTAAAGTTCAATAAGGTGTGGTCTTCATGACAATGATAGCTGGCTAAGCACACAGCAGCTAACCTGCCATTATCTGCAGGACAAAGTCATGCAAGCATACAATTTTTCGTTTGCGTTCCTGAAATATAGTAAAATTGATAAGTAGTAGTACGTCTAAAAAAAAAAATAAACTTTAATTTTAAATTTAAAATTAATAGGGAAACCCTATTTTAACATTTCTGCCGATTTTGACCCTTTTTGGGAAGCGAACTCATAAAAAGTTCTCTCACAAAATCCAGTAAAGCCAGTTTTCCAGTGCTAGAAACCCAGGTTAAACGTATTATTTTCACATACAATATTGTACTGCAATGTGCAGGTCACTTGGTTGACAACTTATTCAGGCAATTGGGGCTCAATAACAGTTCTCTCACCCTCATGTACTGTATATGCCATCTTTTATAAATGTATCCCCAGGGATATATAAAATATATTATATATATATATATATATATATATATATATATATATATCCTTGGAAAAGTGGAAAAAAAGGCTTTAAGGAAGAATATTTGGATTTCTTCCTAAACCCGTTTGAATATTCCATTCCCCTACCACCCCATCTTTCCTACCAGACCCCTCCTTAAAGTGCAGGCATTGTACTTCCCATTTCCAGGACTGTCCAACTAAACTTAACGGGTTTCCCCTGAATCCCTTCACAAAATTTACCCTGCTCACACCCAACAGATTGTCATGCCCCAAAAAACCATTCGTCTCCATTCCCTATCTCCGCTCACACATGTTGCGGGACCCAAGCCCCTCGCCCCCCCCCTTTCCCCCCCTCCCCTTTTTCTGGGCCCTTTCCCCCGCCTTCCCCCCTACAATTTATATGCTCTCCAAGTCATTCTACTTTGATCCATTCTCTCTAAATGACCAAACCACCTCAACAACCCCTCTTCAGCCTCTGACAAATACTTTTAGTAACTCCCACCTTCTCCTAATTTCCCCATTCCCAAAATTTTATATATATATATATACACACAACAACAGTGGACCGCAGACTTTCGGTCGGTCCAGATGGCCGGGTTTGAGTTTCGATGTTTTTTTTCGGCCCAAAATTTTCCCCGAAATCGGCCCTTTTCCCCGACTATCGGCCCCGTACCAGACCTGTCCGCCCCCCCGCGCAGGAGTCTGAGCCCAGTCTGCGTTGTTTACCATTGAGTGAACATTACCCGCAGCTATTCAAACATTTCACAATAATTTTATTGTGTTTAGTCTTTTCACTGAAATATAATCACCATGGGGAAAAAAGATGGAGGTGGAAGATGGACAGGGTGAGGTAACTTTTCAGAGATTAAGGAAATTTGTTCATGTGTACTAAGGGGCAGACATTTGTTAAAAAACACCCCCCTGAGAAATGAAACAAGCCATATCGGGAACTTTTCAGTGACAAAACCTTGCCCCTTTTTAAAGAAAAAATGTTAAGAGGCACCAAAAACAGGGGACTTTTTTGAGTTATTTTGTCACAGGGGTCTAGTGACCCCCAAAGGGCCCCTAGTGGGTTAAAAAAAAGAGGAAGTAACCACAGAGAGGGACTTGTTACCTGAAGTCCTTTGGGGGGGGTTTCCCCCTTCCAAACATGCCCTCCCCCTCTCCCATCTTAGATGCCAGCAAGTCTCTTCAAAAAAAGGAAGTAAATGTTACTTGTTATTGGGTTATTTATTATTATTTATTATTATATATTATTAAGTGTTGTTATTATGTGTTTTGTGTATGTAAAACTATAGTTAATCTTTAAAAAATTAAATTTTTTTGTAAATTTTTTTTGGGTTTTGGAACGGTTTAAATTGTTTTACTTATTTCTTTTGGGGAAAAAGGGTTGATTTAGGCCAGTTGGTTAAAGGGCCCAGCTCCTGGAACTGATTAAGTTTTAATCTCTGGGGTTTTTATATCCCCGGGTAGGTTGGAAGCAGCAACCGCCCAGGGGATCCCTCCGCCAATGAGTGTAAAGAAAGCCTGTAATTGTTTTCTTGATGGTAGGATTGTGGTGTCTTTTTTTTTGTCTCAAAAAACAAGATTTCAGGTACGCTTGTTACTTCTACTTCACTTAGGGCACACTAAAATTCATGTCAAGCATATATATAAAACCTCCCTCTGGGTTTTTTTTTATTTTCTTACTAGTTCTTTTCTTATTTCCTTTTATCTCCATGGGGAAGTGGAACAGAATTCTTCCTCCTAAACCATGCGTGTCGTAAAAGTGATTAAAAAGCCAGGAGCAAAAAACCCCCTTTTCCTGATAATTACAAGTTAAAAAGAAACTTTTTTTTCTCTTTGGGCCCCTCCCCTTTGGGGGGAAACGGCCGTTTTTGGGAAAGAAGAAAGAAAATATAAATGCCCCCACCGTAGCCCAGTGGTTAGAGAAGCCTCTCTTATCACTGGGGTCCCGGGTTCGGTTTACTTTAAACTGTCATCTGGCGCCTCTGGGGAAAGTGTTGAATGATGAAATTTTTTTTCTTTTTGGGTCCCCCTGCCTCGGGGGGAACCCCGGGGTTGTTGAAAACACACACCCCGAGTCATGAGGGGGGGGGCCGGGAGCTTGACTCGCCCCCTGCAACCACAAATGGGGGAGTACAAATAGGCGATCACACACACACACACACACACACACACACGTTAAATTTGGATTATCTACAGATATAATGTGATTAATTTATGGCTCAGAAGAAAGCCACAAATTTAAAGGGTTACACACTGTACTTATATCTAGACCTACAATAAAGTTTTTGATCAGTCATGCTTTGGTGTCCCCTAAACGGGCACTGTGCACTAACTCCTGACTGTTGTCAACCTTTCCTGTGAAAATATAATAATAATAATAATAATAATAATAGTTTATTTGGAAAAAAAAATTACAATGGGTTTGAGATTACATGAGGTGCATGCCAAAAACCCCCAATATGCAGAGCATTGTGGGCAGACTTAAAAAAACAAAACTAAATGGTAAAATTATAGTAAACAGTTTACAATGGAAAGATAGTTGAGTATTTAAGCTATGAAATTTGAACATAGTTTGAACATAACATTTTGAAACATAATAGTTTTATAATTTTGGATCATTTACAGTTTTGTCTTCATAATAAAATTATTAAATCAGATTAAATAGAATGATTAGAAGACAGAAGTATACAAGTTGGCAGACATGTAAAGGTGTTGAAAGGGGACAGAGGTAATTTAATAAAGGGCTTAAAATAATGGGTTCATATTAGATCAACTTAAAAAAAAAAGGGAATGGGTTTAGCAATAGTGGAAAATTTGAAAAGAAAATTTTAAAGGGTAAAACTTTGGGTAGTTTTAAAAAACTTTAGATAATTACCAAGCTAGAAAGAAAGTTTAAAAAGACCTGTGGGGCCAGAGACCTATGTATGATATCTGCAACTTTTGGGGGTATCTTTATTGCCAAATAACTCTGGAAGCATGTCACCTGCATCTGACTAAAAGTCTGTTTTAGGCAAAATATTTGAAGAAAAAAGCCCCAAGTGTTGAAAATGCATCCGTTCTATCAACTTGTTGGGATTGAAAGCCATCAATAATATTATGAGTTAGGTTAAATAAAGTTTATGGGAAACCAGGACTTTAAAAAAAGAAAAAAAACACAAAAAATTCTACATTTATGTTAAAAAACTGAAATAAAAATTTCGCATTAACTGTCACTTAGAAAATTGATAATTTAAGCTAAAAAGTTAGCAAAAATTTATTTGCCCCTTTTAAAATTTCGTTACATTTTTTTACAATTGTTTAAAAGTCTCATTCAAAAAGGGAAGGGAATCAAAAGGGAAAAAAACAAAAGATCATTAGGAAGTTTATTTAGGTACGGATACACATGTATAAATTTTCATACCTTTAAATATGTTTAAATTATCTAGAATAACCGCAAAAAAAATAGACAAAAAGACTTATTTCCACTGGGGTCCTTGTAATATCTTATTATTAAAAACCATCACTCCCAATTTATATATTACATTCAAATCACCGTCTATCATATAAGGGCCCCAAAAACCGTCTATCATTCAAAAATACTTGAGTAATGAGGCTATTCAGTAACGTAGATGATGGGTGTGTTACCTGGGCATAGTGCGGTGGTGTTTACCAGGCCCAGCACACACGGGGTCCATCTCCCTCTCCTGTTCCTCCTTCAGCACCTCCACCATGGAATCCCCGCCTCCTCACCGTCCTCCTGGTGCTGTTAGCTGCCGCCATGACGCTGGGGGTGAGGGGTGTGTGTGTGTGTGTTCAGCTGCAACCCTGTTCCTCCCCCATGCACCCGCCAACCTCCCTTGTTGTTGCTTCTCCTGCATCCCCGGTCCCCACCCATTATTCCCCCCCCCCAATCCCTTTTCCCTCTTCCCTATACCGCATCACCCCCTCCCATTACACCCTTGACCCCCCTCCCCCACCACCCATAAAAAAAATCCAGTCACAAGGTAAAAAGTTTATATTTATCTTATAATAATTTGAAATTTAAAAACTGATTTATATAATAAATTATGTGTAATTTAACTTTGGATAAGCCAATAAATTCAAGCAATGTTTTATTTTCCCTTGAAGTCCTTGATGATTTGACTTCCCAAATTTTAAAGTTTTTTTACCCCCTTGATTTTTTATGGGCCCCACACATATAATGCATTATATGAAAAATTTTATTTTTGGGTTTTCACATTTTTTTTTTTTACAGTGGTTTTTAAATAACCCAAAACAAAGTGACTTACTTCCATTGGGGTTTTTCCTTGGGG
>WNWK01049652.1:0-13134 GCA_009830355.1 Cherax destructor
TCAAAAACATACATATCATATAACATAAATACGGATGGATAGACCCAAAGGTTCTGCACAGATGATGAAAATTTGAAATAAACCAAGAGGGCCCAAGCAGGACTTCAAACGACCTGGACAACGACATCTGGTCCTTTCTCAATTCAACCCCACCAAATGCAAAGTCATGAAGATCGGGAAGGACAAAAAGCCCCGGCAGAAGGGGGCAGGTGGAAAAGGGCACAAACCTGGGGAGAAAGACCTGGGGTGAGATCGCCGTACTTTCCCCGGGGGGCCCATCAACCAGATAAGGGGGCAGCATTGGGCGACTGGAAAAAGTTAGCTTTCCCGTTCCTAAACAAGGAATCTTCAAGACACTGTACCCCGTGACCGGGGTACTAGAATATGCAGCACCAGTCTGGAACCCACACCTGGTCAAGCACGAAAGAAACTAGAGAAAGTGAAAAGGTTTGCGACAAAGTTCCAAACTCGGGGGTCTTCCTATGAAGAAAGGTTGGGGAAATGGTAACAAACTGGGGAAAGAAGGGCGGGGAGACATGATAACGCCAACAAAATACTGGGGAAATCACAAGGAGACAGGGACAGGATTTTCCCAGGAGGGAACACGAAAAAAGGGGACAAACGGGAAGCTGAAGACTCAGATGAGTCAAGGGATGTTAGGAAGCTTTTTTCCAGCCACAGAGTAGTCAGGAAAGTGGAATAGTTAGAGAAAGTATATACGGGAACCACATAGTTTAAGACGGGTATGTGACTCATGGAGCAGGGGGAAGCCATAGCGGACGGGAGGCGGGCCAGGAGCGAGTCTCGGCCCCCCAAATTGGGTGATACATATACACATATACATACACACAAAACTAAACTATGTTGCAAAATAGATAAATCATTGACTTCTTTGGGCCCTCTAGGGAACTCACTTTATGTTTCATACATTTTGTAAGGGGAGTGTTTTTTCGTTATTAGATGAACTGGGAAAAGATAAACCTTTTGGTCTCTTCTATCGAAAAACACGGATGGATTCGTCCCTGATGTTTTGGTGGTCAGCGATGTTGTTTTCCCCAGCCAGGTGGCCCATTTGGGGACCTTGCCGCCACACAACTAGGACGCTGGGGGCAGGGTGTTAAACATGTCTTCAGTTCTGATTCCCCCCCGGGGCATCAAGGGCCCACAATTTTAGATGTATTAAATTGGCAGGGGGGGCGGTAGAGAAAAATAGAAAACCCGCAATTGATTTGCTGAGGAAAGGGCAGGAGGGAGGTTTCAGGGGGCCCAGGGGGGGATGGGGGGGGTTTCGGGGGGGATGTGAATGAGCGGCCTCGTCTTCACCTTTCTCCCCTCAAGGGTTCGAGTAAAAAGGATGCTTAGGGGGAGGAAAACTCATTCCCTCATAAATAATCCCTCGACATGGTGCCTTTAGCCACCACCATTCTCAAAACCACAAGCACAGGTCGGTCACACACTCCGGTTCAGCGAAATCCGCCTTTACTGGATGCTGTTTAAAGGGGGGTGGGGGAAGATAAAGGGGAATACAGGGGGAATGGGTGCACATTCACCCTTTTTTCCCTATCAATACCTTTATTTTTTTAACCACCATTGAAAGTCCAATTTAACAACCCCTCATTGCCCATCTTAACCTTTTCTTTTTAATAACCTGTGGCTCCCCTTTTACATTTTAATATCTACTTTAAATTTTTTGCCCCTCTTTTTTTTTTAATTATACTTTTATATAACCTTATTATACCTTTATATCTATTGAAACATTTCAGTAAAAACAATCGTCTGGTGCACTTTTTTATAACTATCTTATAACACCTTATTATCTTGTTTTCTAGGTAATATCTAGTTTCCCTAATTCCCCCAGTTTTTAAAATAAAAACACCAAACCATTTTAAATTTTTTGAAATTTTTAAACTTAATAGTTTATCAAAATTTTAAAAATTTTTTATTATTTTATTTCATTCTATAAAACTAACCCAATACCAAACCTTGGGTGCTACTTTTTAAAATTTGTATCATATTGTTTATATCTATTTTATTTTCATCTGTTTATACCAATCCAAGTCCTATGTTTATATGTTATACCCTTATTCCAAGGGCATTGTTAAAACTTATCAAAAATCCTTACTACAAAATTAAAATTTATAACTCACCCCTCATGATATAACAAAATTACTTTTAACCAAATGATAAATGATCCTCGCCCCTATCAAACCCTTTTTAATCAAACCCCTTTCAAAATTCTGAAAATAACTGCCCCTCCAAAAATTTAAAACCCCACTGTCCAAAACACTACAAAAAGTAAATTTTCTTAACTAAAACTCCGATTTTTAAAACAAACACTATATGACCTCCTTTTTTGGCCCCAAAAACAACCTTCACATGTTTCCCCACTGAAACCCAAGCGGGGGTAAGCTACCCTGGGATACAAAACCAACTGCAGACCACATAAAGTTGGGGGATTAATCTATTACCTAATAAATATCCTGTTGAAAATTCCCATAATATGAATATGGAAATATTTTTTGCAATTTTTTACTGCAAAAACCAGACCCCAAAACCATCAGGGCCATTTACCGATCCCAACAAACATCCCAAATTTTGAATCAACAAAAAATTAATAACAAACAACCAATTAAAAACCCCAACCTTATCTTGCTGGGACTTCAACATAAACCTTTAAAACCCAGATGCCCAGCCATCCGATTTCATCAACAATATGAACAACACACTTCTCATACCAACAATAAAAAAACTGGGACTGAGAGAGCAACCATAATCCCATATATGGACCAATACCCCGTTTAAATTGGGGATAAAACAGACAACAACGACCACCCCCACCTTCCTTTAACAAACTTAGAAAACGCCTAGAATACACCAAAGTTTCTTTTTGACCCCATGCCCGGCTCAAAAATAATTTCCCAAAAACAGAGAGAGACGTTGACTGGGCATAAATTTCAAATCCAAGGGTATCTGGTGGACAGAAACTTTCTTAATAAATTACATAGACATACAACAAACATTGTCCAAAAAAATGAAAAATTTACAATAAACGGCAGGCTGCCCATGGCAACTGCAGCTTACTAAAATATTAACAAGAAACATCAATATGAGAATATAAGGGGATTCATCAAAAAGGGTTTTTAAAACCCATTCATCAGTTTCCCAAAATAATAAAAAACCAAACAATTGTACTACCCCGCAGATTCATGAAACAAGAGGATTAAAAAAAAAACCAAAAAAACTCACTGATTATGGGGACCACAAACTGAAAAAAAATAAAGGGTTTGTCCTAATAAACCAAAAGAAACACCACTCAGCCCATTGAAATAAACAAGATAAATGACTTTTCTCCCATAGGATCAAAAGCCAGTAAATCCCGATACCAAGCCCGAGCAAGTGATTCCGGGTAATTTCCCCCCTCTATAGTTACCTTGAAACCCCCTGAAGTCTCCATGATAATCAAGTCATTAAAAAAAAAGGGGCATCTCCCAATTCCCCCCTTAATAACAAACGACCGCTCATGTCCTTTCAAACATATTTTTTTTTTTTCAAATCATTAAAACTGCCTTTCCCAACACTACTCAAAACAGCAAGGGGTTTCACCAATAACAAAGGGGGGACCCACAGCCAAAAAATCTATAGGGCCATATCAAATCTACCTTGCACCCAAAAACCCAAAAATTGTACAAGAGATTATACCCCTTTTTAACAAAAAAGCATACTCAACCCCGCCAATTTGGCTTCAGGAAAAAAAAAAGCACTAACGATCAAAAGTAAAAATGAAAACCTGCTTTAAAACACTCGAAAATAAGGGAAAATCCCCTGGACTTTTTTGACCTAAGGAAAGCTTTTTACACAGTAAACCACGGGATCCTACTCCACAAACTTGACCACTATGGGAAAAGAGGTCATGCCTATCTTCAAAACCTACCTCACTTAGGATCAGTATGTCACATTAAAAACACATTCCAGACACTACCCCTGAAAGGAGTACCCAGAAGGTTTTGGGCCTGGTCTTCCTTTACTAATGTCTTCCAATTCACAATACCAAACCAAACCCTTTCTGCACCAACTAGCTCTCCCCACAAACCTTGCCACAATTTACTTTTCGACAATTAATAAAAAAAATCAACATGGATGACAAATAAACTTAAATTAAAAGATAAGTCCTTTTATATTATGTTTTTAACGAAAAGATGATCAAATTAAACATTAAGATCGACACTAAACCCATTTAAACATGGGGGCAAGTTCCGGGGCCTTTACCGGCAGCACCAAATTAGCACCCATATCAAACATAACAAAGAAAGGTTTTCCCAAAAATTGGGATCCCTCTAAGAAAGGTATTATGTACCACAATCATACTCTACTTCTACTCACCATCAATCCCTACCTCATTGCCCAAACTGGGGATAAAACAAACCAAAACCAATATTTAAAACAAAAAACCGCAGTAAAATTTTTGCAACCCAAAGAGGGTTCAACCCCCATCTTCAAAGACCAAACTTCTCATGTTCAGAACATCCATACTTCTATCGCATCTACAATAGAACCATTAATTCAACTTTCGACAGTTGTGACAGGACCCATGACAAATTCAAATAAACATCTCTTTATTCCCCTTCCAATAAAAAATTTCAAAAAATTTAATGTGCATTAAAGGCCCAAAATCTGAACTCCCCGCCAAAACTGAACTGCAGACACAACCTCCATTTTTAAAACCATTAAAAAAAATCTTATCTCATTTTTTTAAAAATTTAGCTAAACCCTTTAAAAAACTTTATTTTACATTCACAGCAAAAAAAAATTTTTTGATATCTGTGATTCCCCCTTTAAATTTACAGTACTAACCAAAATTTAATACAACTATTGCTTCAGACCCAATATGGAAACTATTTGTGCCTGTACATGCCTTTTTCATTGATATACAAAATTCCAAACTTTTTAAATTTTAAATGTTTAAAATTTCCCTACCTAAATTTTGTAAACCTAGTTAATCACACAATTACCAACCTTACATCTATAATCATTGTTGCACTAGTGACCATCCTTTAAAACTGCCTGAAAAACCCGGGATCCTAGGGATTTTGATCTTGTAATATCACTATAAATTTAATTATTTAAATTGTATATTACTTGAAATAAAAAATTTAATTTGAAAGTCTCAAGCAGGTGATACAGTGCCTCCCAAGGTCACTGACTGAGCCAAACTTCTCAAGAGTTACCAACCACTGCAATACTTGTACAAATAGTTACTCACTCCAAACTTGCAGAATTTTAGCATACTTGTGCAGCCACGATGCACACAGGACACATTCTTAAGAATGGTGGGTGAGAAATTGGAGTGCTGGCACAGGACTGACAGTGGCACTCAGGCAAGTATGTGGGCAGACAAGGTCCGCCTCAGACCATAGACAAATAGAGGCGAATGGCTGAGTTTTTAATATGGGAAAGGAGGGAGGGGGCGGCGAGGGGTAGTAAAGATGGCCTTGTGCCACTTCAATCAACACTTTTCGTTTAACTAGGTAGATCACTAGTCACAGCTCACACATAAGAGTTCCAGCAACAATGCAGCTGCGATCCAACGATATGAGTTGCATGATGAGTTGCCCAGTCGAGTGAAGTAAGCGTCCTGGGATAAAAGGGGCCTAGGACCTCACTCCACACGTCCTCTCCTCAAACACTCAGCCCAAACCATATGTGTAGGGAACCTGGATAACCCAAAAGTCAGACAGAGTGACTTATTTCCATTGGGTCCTTTTAGTACTTTAATATTATACATTGTAGGATATATATGTTATTATATTATAAAGGATATGTATACTGGGAATAAGACAAGGCCCCCCTTTAAAAAAGGCATTGACCCTAAAAGAGTTCTGGAAAGATCACTTGATATCTTCCATTGCATAGGCCTTGTAGAAAAAGCTTGGCAGGAGTGACTTCAGGACGATGAACTGTGCTTGGAAATTTGTGCCAGATTGTGTCCCAGAGAGGGATTTTGAAGGGTTTGGGGCTGACCCTGAGGAGCATGGAAGCTTGGAAAGTATTGTGGATGGGGAATTCCATGGGGTTGGATGTGAGTAGCCAGGATGTGGAAGAGTTAGTGGAGGACCACAATGAAGATCTAACCCTGAAGAGTTGCAACAACAACAAAGCAGATCTCAGGAAATTGCTTTAATGAGGGGGGAAGAGAAATGAAAGGGTCCCTTCTTCAGAGTTTAAAGGGAGATTTGTCAATGTGGAGTAGGGTTGATTCATTTGCAGAGGAACATCACCCTGACAAAGATGTTGCAATCCGTGCTGGCTACTTTTAATGCAATGCCATGTCCCATTTTGGGGAAATTATAAAGAGACACAAGCATCAGAGCTCTATGAACAGATATTTAGTTCCACAGGTGTCAGTGACTCTGAAGCTGGCCTAGTTTCAGTAAAAAAACAAAAAAGGGAAGTGACCCCAGATGAGGACTTGGTACCTAGAGTCCATGGAAGGGATTGCCCTTCAAAATTAGGGTCTCTTCCCTCTCCCTCACCCCTCTCTTCCATCCCAAAAACGGTCTTCAATAAAGGTAAGTGTCACATTGAGTTCATTCATTTGTGCATGTAAATCTATTTTTGGACCCCCCCAATTTTTTTCAACTTCTGGGTTTCTGGAACAGATTAATTGATTTTCATTATTACTTATAGGAAAATGGTTTCAGTTTCGTCAATTTCAGTTTTAGTCAATCCCTTAGGAACGGATTAAGCATGAAAACGGAGGGTTAACTGTACAGAGAACAGAGTGTATACCACTTATTCAAGTGAATACGGGCTGCAGTGTAATGTAGAAAGAATGACATAGAGCTGACGGTAAGGAATACCAGTGCATATAAGAAGAGCACTGTTAAAAGTTCCATGGAAAAAGGATCCGATGAATATAATAAATCATACCCCGGGAAAAGGGGACGGATAACAGCAGAGTGTAATTTGGGTTCTTGTAAACAGACCCCAACAGAAAAACTGGGAGAGCAACACCTGAAGCTCACCCTAGTTGCCAGAGGCCTCGGATATTCCCCCGCAAATAAGCCATGATTTATGAAGAAGAAAGATACAAGTCGAAATTAGAGGTATCTATGGACTAGGGTTAGAAAAGTCCACGTGTGGGGGAGCGGAAGACCTGTAAGCAAAAGAGTGGGGACGCTGTGAAGGAAGGAGGGGTGTAGGCGAAAAAAGAGAGGAGGAGGAACCGGAGGTGGAGCAGTGTCCATCAAAGTTCCAGTCTCTGTAATATATATTCTCCGATAGCTTCCAGTGTTTTGGAAGACAAAGATGCAGGATTTGGGGCCACATTAGAGATGGAAGGAGGAAGGGGATGAACAACAATCGGGAGACTATGGACTGTACTAAATAGGGGGTGAGAAAATGGAAGAGGAAACTGTAGAAGGGGCTTGGGAGGGGGCAGGAGTGGAAGCAACCCGGCAATAGAAAAAAACTTGGGAGGGGGTAGGGAAAAGGTATTGAACGGGAGGACGAACCTCCAACAATGTGAGGATGGAGATGGGAAGGGAGAGAGATTAGATTAGATTTTGCCACCAAAGTGGGGTTTGTGTGCCCATATCCCTCCTGTGGACGTGCGCAGAGCATGGATACACAAAAGGCCTAGGCACTAGGCCCCAAAGGTTAACAATTGTACATTTGGGTTTATATACATTTCAATTATCGTTACAAGCAAATTTGAAATTTGCTTAGTCTTTGGGATCTTAGTTCATGAATAAGATATCAAAATGTCACATGTCACTGTCTATCTCTATATTCGTCAATAAATCAATTAAGCACATAGTATTTCAAGACAGTGACCATATGCCTGATCACATAATTTTCATTTAGTTTGATCATCATCTTTTCTCCCAAACTGTCAGAGGAGATTTTAACAATGGTGTTTTTTAGTATTTCTGAGAAGAGGGCGGTGAGGATTAGGTGTTGGACGAGGGCGTGTAGAGACAGAATTGCAGTGAGTAGAGGAAGGGGTTAGGGCAGTATGGGGTGCCGGGGGAGGGACCTCGGAGCCAAGAACAGCAAAAGAATTCGAGACAAGGGGGACTGAGGGTGGTGGACCACAGAGGAAGCCGCGGGAGTTGGGAACCAAGTGGGGAGATGTTTAGCAACACGAGAATAGGAAATACGGGGGGTCTCCTTGAAGGTGTAGATGAGAGACAGCCATAGCATATGAGAAGCCTTCCACCTCTTTGAGACAACGGATTTCCCGCTCATTTAGATAAACCTGACAACGGTGAGAGTAAGATGGATGGCCTCACAACAGTTAATGCAAGAGGAGTAGACTACAGAAGGATTGGCATGGTCATCGGCACCACAGACTGGGCATTCGGCCATGGACCTGCAATATTTCGCCGGATGACCCAAAAAGCCAGCAGTTTCTACACTTTTGCGGTGTAGGGGTCACCTTTCAAACTTTTAAATGGGGGCCCGCAATGTAGACCAAGGGCGGAAGGTCACGGCAGTCAAAGTTAGTAAGCAATATTGCAAGATTTGTCTTCATGGCGGGCAGGAAAAAAAAGTGTCACTTTGAGGATAGGAAGGTCCCCGAAGTCAGCTGCCAGAATGTCATCACCACACTTTTGGAAATTCTGTTGGACAATGTCATGGGGGAAATAACGTACTACAAGTGTTGAGAGAATGATGTTTTTCAATAGTGACAGGAGTAGCATCTATGAACGTAAGGGGAAAGATCATGAGCTGGCCGCTTTTGGATCATAACGATTTTGTGCCACTTTTTAGAGCTGAAAGCGATGTCTTTGCCCATATGGCGCAGGAGTGCCTTACCAATACTATGATCCATAAGATAGGTATTAGGAGAGTTGGTCTCAGCATAAAAACTTAGTCCATTGTGTAGTGAAATATAGCGTTTAAGGGAGTGCGTGACAACTGATCTTTCTGAGATGCATGAGAAGGAAGTAACGAATTATCACCATGTAAGGGTCTTGGGTGTTAAAAGTGGGACCAGAATTGGTCCATCGTGGGGTGGGCAAGCAACCCAAATTGCCACAGCACTGTATAAGTGAAGCCGGAAGCAAGGTCAAAAAGAGCGAAGGTTAGACATATCAAAGGGCCGGTCGGTACCCTGGTACCTGAAGTAGGTGACGAACCAGCACCAGCAAGAGGTACAGGAAGGTATTGGGAAATGTCAAACGGGGGTCCGATAACGAGGCCGGGTCAGAACAGGGTGCGGTAACAGGAAGGGGCCCGGGGTAATGGTTTCACAGATTGAGTTGTCCATGGTTGGTTACTTCTTTCTTTTTTTTGAAAAAAAAATAAAATAAAAGAATAAAAAAAATAAAAGGGAACATGGAGGAATAGCTCCAGGAGAAATGAAAGGGGGGTAAATCCCCCTCTGTGCCAAAGAGGACCTCAACACCGCAAGTAGTGCAGATGCGGCATAAACCCATGCCATTCCCTACTTTCATGCCAGTAAACCACAATCTGGATAGCAACCTCACATCCCCCGAGCCACCTTGGTGGACAAAGGGAAACAGCCGGACACCCGCCACAAAGCATACCTCCTTCGGCCACCACCCCCGAAATCAAAGGTGGCCTCAGAGATACATCTGTCACCTGAAAGACACCCAGCCACCCCCTCGGGAGACTGGAGAGGTTGGGGCATCCCCCGGCGATTTAAATTCCCGGCAAACTACACCACCGCCAAGAACCTCAATGGAATGGGATGGATCCTTCCCTACCTAGGAACCAGAATGCCTGTGGAGAGAATCCCCCAAAGGGTTTAAAAACGTGAAAGGGGAAAAAGGGAGGATGAGGAGGAGGAAAGGAAAGGGGGGATGGGGAAGATATTATAGGGGAGGGGGATTGGGGGCAATTAGGTTCGGGCTGAGGAAGAAGAACAAGAGGTCCAATTCTCAGACCGATAGCCTCTTTACCACGACAAGGAGTCCCCTTTAACCCTTAAGTTGTCCAAATGTATATATAAGTTCACGTGCATACTGCTCCTAACGTAGATCTATGTTTTATTTTTCATTCCTTCAAATTAAGTGCGCTAAACCACAGGGTTATACAGCACGGCTGG
Source organism: Cherax destructor (assembly GCA_009830355.1). Lineage (NCBI taxonomy): Eukaryota > Metazoa > Arthropoda > Malacostraca > Decapoda > Parastacidae > Cherax > Cherax destructor. Next base: position 10,073 of record WNWK01049652.1, read on the forward strand.
TCAGGACAGGATGCAGAGAGAATGGGTTGTAAGAGGGAGATGGATGATTAGTAGGGTATGGAGTCCAGCAGGACAGTGGATAGTGCAGGGATAGAGGGCAGCAAGAGATCGAGGTAGAAGGGACTGAGGGAGGTGCTAGAGGTATAATCTTCAGAGTTTGTGTAGTAAGTCAGTTTCTGTCAAAAAGTCAACGAGAGAGTCAGGATTAAAGGAGTCCATCTGCAAAAGGAAGGTAAAGAAAGGGCCGCAGAGCAAAGACGCCATTGGAGGTAAATTCTGCATGCTCGTTGATAAAGTGGACAGTCCAGCAGAATATGTCGACAGACACTGAAACCTGACAATGCTCACAGAGGCGCAGGAAGCCTCTCCATGAGTACCCGTGAGTAAGACGAGTGTGGTCGATGCGAAGACAGGAGAGTGTAGTCTCCCAACCTAGACTTTGGTGACAAGAAGAAGGCCAGAAACCTATACTCGGTTTAATAGAATGAATTTGTTATTTAGCAGGTCAGACCAGCGTTGCTGCCAACGAGTGCGAGGTGGGTAGCAATGACCGCAAAATAGTCTGTGAAAGGAACACCTCTATATGAAACTTTAGGTCATGTACTGCTGACCGTGCAGCAGTGTCTGCCTGTTCATTGCCCTGTACGTCAACATGACCAGGGACCCAACAAAAAACAATATCTTTGTGCTTGCTAAAGATACAGTGTAACTAAAGTTGGATACGAAGTACTAGGGAGTGAGGTGTATCAATTTTACGGATAGCCTGTAAAGCACTAAGGAGTCTGAAACGACCACAAATGGTGACACAGGCATAGATGCAGTACTGATAAGTGCCACAAGAATGGCATACAATTCAGCCGTAAATATGCTAGCTGAGGGTAATAGATGCCCCCCTACGACGCTGTCCGGGAAGACTGCTGCGAATCTGACACTGTCAGATGACTTTGAAATATCAGTGTATACTGGGATGGCATGGGAATGAGAATGGAAGTGGTCTAGAAAAAAGAGCGAGAAGCCGCCGTAGGTAGTTGGGCTTTCGGCAAGGTAGAGGAATAGAACAGACACGGACAACAGGAACTTCCAAAGGGGTAGGGGAAATGTCACATGAACGTATAAAGGTGGTAGTTAAGTAAGTAAGTTTATTCAGGTATACACAAATACATTTACATAGATTATCATACATAGCAGCATATGTGTAGAGGACCTAGGATAACCCAAAAAGTCAGAGTGACTTATTTCCATTGGGGTCCTTTTTATACCTTAATATTATACATTGTAGGATATATATGTTATTATATTATAAAGGATATATGTATACTAGGAATAAGGTAAAAGAGTTATTTACATATACATGGTGTTATCTAAAAATAAAAATCATTCTCCTCCCTTTCTGTCACTACATTCATTAGGTACCTTTTGGTTCTCTTCTTGATCTGGCTCATGCTATGACTGGCTTTGACATGTGCAGGCAGTCTGTTATATTATTTTATTGTTGTACAATAAAAAGTGTTTGAAGCCTGGCCACTGACTGTGGGTACTACAAAGTTGTGCTCTCTCCCCCTAGTACTATGACTGCTTTGGTTCTCAGCCTTGACAAAATTGGCAGCAAGATATTCTGGACACTGTTTGTGAGCAATTTTATAAACTTGATTTAATTTAAGTTGTTTTACTCTGTCTTCAATATTCAACATATCCAATTGTTGTAATTCATCCTGGCCTACATGTGCTCTTGGACCCAGGTCCAGGATGAACCTTACCATTTTGTTCTGGGTGATTTGCAGTTTATCTTTCAGTTTTTTTTTGTCAAGGCAGAGAACCATGAAGAGCAAGCGTAGTCAATATGACATTGTATAAGGGCTAGACATAGGGTCCTGCGAGCCTCAGTAGGTAGACACTGTGCTTGTCTGTAGAAGAACTTCAGTCTGGCATTCGCTTTCTTTACTACACTGTTCTCTATCAATTCTCCTGACATGCATGGGTCAAAGGGGATTCCCAGATATTTTACTGAGGAAACTGAAGTGATGGATTCCCCATTACACCTTACATTAAAATTATTTACCCTTCTCAGTTTATATTTAGTAAAGTAAAGTAAAGTAAATTTTATTCCATTGCAGATTGCAGATTACATAGGTATTGGTAGTTACAATGTAAATTGAGTGCAAAGAGAGCCACTGACATGCCATGGCATTAGGGGCAGCTTAATCTAGTAACTTAAAGACTATGTACTTAATATTAGAGAAATTTATTGGGTTTATTCTAGTTTAAAATTATTTTCAAAATTACAATATGATGAAATTTTACTGTTTAAATTATTATATAATGATATTAGATTGTTACAGTAATGGTAATATGGAATTGAGATTATCTTAAGGAAAATAACATTGAGCATTTTTGACATTAACTTATAATATGAGTATTTAGTTTTGATTGAGTAGGGGGTAACATAATAATAACATATTATTAAAAACTGGAGGCAGTGGAGATGTCATGTCTGAGGTCAATGTGTGGTGTGAATATAATGCAGAGAATTCGGAGTTTGGAAATTAGGAGGAGGTGCGGGATTACCAAAACGATTGTTCAGAGAGCTGAGGAGGGGTTGTTGAGGTGGTTTGGACATGTAGAGAGAATGGAACGAGACAGAGTGACTTCGAGAGTGTATAAATCTGTAGTGGAGGGAAGGCGGGGTAGGGGTCAGCCTAGGAAAGGTTGGAGGGAGGGGGTAAAGGAAGTTTTGTGTGCGAGGGGCTTGGACTTCCAGCAAGCATGTGTGAGCGTATTTGATAGGAGTGAATAGAGGCATATGGTTTTTAATACTTGACGTGCTGTTGGAGTGTGAGCAAAGTAACATTTATGAAGGGATTCAGGGAAACCGGCAGGCCGGACTTGAGTTCTGGAGATGGGAAGTACAGTGCCGGCACTCTGAAGGAGGGGTGTTAATGTTGCAGTTTTATAACTGTAGTGTAAAGAACCCCTCTGGCAAGACAGTGATGGAGGGAATGATGATGAAAGTTTTCTTTTCGGCCACCCTGCCTTGGTGGGAATCGGCCGATGTGTTAATAAAA
>WNWK01049653.1:0-13134 GCA_009830355.1 Cherax destructor
CGGAGAGTCATTTAAGGGAATATGACCCTTCCTGTAATCCTGCGTAAAATCCGTCGGTCCATTTGCCCATCACAGCCGTATGCACCACTCCAAATTGTTGAAACGTGCTCGAATATCCTCATCCAAAACTTCAAATGGCACGTTGCGGACTCGAATATAGGTATAATATCTTGATACATCTCTCAAGCGTACCTCCAGGCCAGCGTTGATCACCATCAGTTTGTCCTGGAAGCTGTCCACAATCCTCTCATATGCCGCTGTCGTAGCAAACTTGATGAAAATTCTGTGCGCCCCATTCAGCGCTATGCCTCGTAATTCCTCAATTCCAATGCCATAAGCATCACGGATAATCGCAGGCAATAAAACATTCGAATTATCCGGGTACACTGCTCCTCGCAACACTTCAACACACACGGTGTTGACCCTCCTCCTTCCTCCAGTCGCCATCTTGCTGAAAATCAGTAACTCTCTCGTTGGCCACCAGGTGTCAGCAACAAGAGAACCACTCAGTGCGAGGGCCAGGCGGCGAATAAACTAACAAGGCGTAGAATTAGGGTTATGTGATTGAGGTGTATAAATGAAAACAGGAATAAATAATAATAAATAACATGCTAAAAATATCTAGCCAAGACAGGACTCGCAGCAATGGTTTTAAGTTGGGAAAATTCAGATTCAGGAACGATATAGGAAAGCACTAGTTTGGTAATAAAGTTGTGGATGAGTGGAACAAACTCCCGAGTACCGTCATAGAAGCTAAGACGTTTTGTAGTTTTAAAAATAGGTTAGATAAATGAGTGGGTGTGAGTGTGAGTTGGACCTGTCTAGCTTGTGCTAATACGTCTGATGCCGTGCCCTTCATTTAGTGGATGTGACCTGACCTGACTAGGTGTGTCATTGGTTTAAGCCTTTCCTTTTGCACCCGGTGGGAGGTGACGAGTGTCTATCCGACCGGTTGTCAGTCACTTGACTTTCGGCTCCCATCAAATCTGTAAGTATTCATTGAACTCTTGTTTAATTTATTATGTGTTTGGGTTAATTTAGCTTCAACAAGACCTTCACTCTTGTTTAGGTTTTTATGCTGCAAATTTCCTGTCATGATTTGGACTTGGTGAGGATTAAATGATGACGTAACACTATTTCTTTTAAAGGTCGAATGCCTATAATGTGAGGGATTTCTCGAATGGGGTGTAATTTTGTATTTCATTATTTTAGTCTTGACTGTCGGCTCAGATCATCCAACACAGGCGAGATAAGAGGGGCAGCACTGATCTTTAAAAGATCTTGCTATCAATCTGGCATCTGTACCTACACTGGTCCCCTTCCACTCGTAGTCGACACCCAATTAACTACACATTATTCTAGCAGCCGTTCCTCAGTTATAACTCCACCAGCGTTTCATGGTGGTTCTCTACTGGCTTCACAAGTGTTGGGGTGCTGAGAGGATCACAGTACCTCAGTATCTCTACTCGTGTTGGGGTCACTGTCTACTCAGTGTGACAACAGTCACGTCTACTTGTCACCATCCCCAATCGTCATCAACAAAGGCTCCAATCGTCATCAACAAAGGCTCCAATCGTCATCAACAAAGGCTCCAATCGTCATCAACAAAGGCTCCAATCGTCATCAACAAAGGCTCGGCGTTCCAAACCACGATTCAGAGCTACGTGCCCAGAAAATCGGCACATCACCATTCTCGGCTACATATTGTGTACATATTAGCTTTGAGTCAGTAATTATTTATATATTTCATTTTTCATTTCATTGCTTCAAGTAGGATTAATTTCATGTTTAGGTGTTTTACATTCTTTACTAGTTTACATATTAATCAAATTGTTTATCTTATGTTATCGTTGATTTTTCTATCTTTTCATTTCCATAAGAAGGAACCAGCCTTATCAAATACTCTTTAAGGGTCTGATAGTGCTGCTGAACCTTCACACAACCACCATAAATGAACCACTACACTCATATAAGCACAGTATGTTTGATCTTTTGCTAGGGGTCCCCTCAAGGAAGGTTCCTTGATTCTGGTGAGGGGCTCTTGATCTAGGGAATTGGATCTTTGCTCCAGTTCCCTGAATTAAGCCTGAATGCTTTCCATATATCCCCCCCCCCACAGACGCTGTATAATCCTATGGGTTTAGCACTTCTTCTTGATTATTAATAATAATTTTATTTGGGGTACGGCAAGAAATAATAGTATGATATTTGTGACAAGTACGATAAATTGAAAAAAAAAAATCCGTACCCTACCATACTGCCAGCACTGCGCTACACACACTCACTCAACCATCACACACCCACAACTACCACACCCTCGATCACAACATCCTTTCAAGCACCAAACATTCTCAAACACCACACACCGTTACCTACAACACCGCCACAGCTACTACTCACATTACCACACTCCGTCAACCAACTTCCTTACCCACAACATACCCCTAAACACTACAAGCCTAAAATTAAAGCAACCACTCGCCCTCCACATTCTTCAATGACCTAACACCCACAACTATAGGATCTACTCTGGCAGCCTTCTCTTCAACTACCACACTCATGCAACCATCACTATCACATACAATCGGCCATTACGCACAGTCAGCTATCACTCTCAATAAGCTATCATACACTGTCAGCTGTCACACATACTGCTGCCACACAGTCAACTATCGTACATAAATCATCACACACAATGAGTAATCACATACAATCGACGATCAGCCATCACACTAATTTCACACATAATCAACCATCATGCACAATCGGCCATCACACAATCAACTATCGCATGCAATCATCTATAATGCACAGACATCACACAAACATTCACACACTCAGCTACCAATGCATTCTTTCAAAAATGCTGGGCAAACATTTTGCAAGTATATAATTCAACTAGATACATCTAATCCAGCAGGAAAAGTTACAAGAGTCTTCAGGACCTAATAAATTAGAGACCAGCGAGTTGTTGCTTAGGACTCACTCAACGACTCGCAGAACCTTCAATACATTCAAGCTAAAAACCGCGAAGACCATCAAATACGTACAGCAGATATGGTAATCTAAAGTAAACGTATTCCCGATTTTTTCCAGAGGTTGTATGATGACGTTCAGTTGAGAAGCCAGGCAACTGAGTCAATAATGGAAGTGGTGGTAGAAGTAAAGGGTTGTGATAGCCTTAGCAGAATTGGTGATAACCAGAGGGTAGAACCACTGCTACACAGCTCTGAGTGGCAGTGAACTAACATGAGAAGTTAGAGAAACAGTACTGATTTGGTAAAGACAGATGTAACCCGTCTTTCATCCAGTCCCATCTCTCTTGCAAATTACATGTAATTGTTCAATATTGTACAGTATAGTGTATTTGCTCTTCGTTTTTCAGGGCTGTAGATGCCGGAGGAAGTGGAGATGAAGAGTGAGCCTTTTGCTTTTCTATTTTGACTGATTCAGAGACAATACATAATAGTTCTTAGTATAGGTAGACGCAGATTGTTCTCAGCAGAGAGCTTCGGTGCGGACTTACAAGTCCACCACACCACAAACCTTCAACAACCACAACACACTAGCAACCAGAACGCCCACAAGAAAACACTAAACAATCCTGAAATCTTCACGAGCTTAAGAAAAGCAGCGGAAGGAAGCACTTGAGCTCTGCAAAAATCAGCTGGAGGAATATGAATATATGAAGATGATAAGGAGTAGGACAGAGTAATAATAAATATTAGCGAAAATTAAACAAAAGATTTGGAAGTATATGATAACTGAAGATAGCAGGAGGCAAGACAAGAGTTACTTACCCAGTAAGGTGCTGTTGGTGATGATCTGGAATATCTTGCTGGGATCCATCCTGTGTACTCCAGTCCTTAGGTTACACACACAACCTCACGACAGCTTTCTTTCGAAGCTAAGTCTATGATTGTCTCTGACTGATTTCCCAATCTCAGTTTCAAACTATTTCATAAAAAAAGTTCATTCGTCGCCCAGCTCTCGCCGCAGCAGGTTGTCTGGTGCTGGCCTCTGGTGGTGACAACAGAGAACTTGGATATTTTCACTACAAAATGGCGACACCGTTCAGACGGAGGATAAACACTGTATGTGTTGAGTTGGTAAAAGGGGCTGTGTACCCTTCGACGGCAGCTGTTATCTTGCCCACCGTTCTACGAGACGCTTATGGATTAGATAATGAAAAAATCTATGGGATTGCGCTTAATGGGAGTACAAGCATCTTCGTGAAGCTGTCGTCCACCGGAGTTTATGAGAGGTTGGCGGAGAAATATGAGGAAGTATGCATGCCTATCAATGCTACCTTGGAAGTGAAACTCAAAGATGTTTCTAAGTACTATACATATGTCAAAGTTCGTAATTTACCATTCGAAGCGGATGAGCAAGACATCCGGCATGTTTTCAAGGACTATGGCGTCATCCACTATGCAACGATGGGATGATGGACTGACGGAATCTATGAGGGAATCCCGGAGGGTTCCTTAACACTCAAGATGACCCTGAGGCGGGCCATACCGTCTTTTGTGGTCTTGGAAGAGTTTAGAACTCAAGTTTATGTGACCTACGCAGGTCAAAGACGGACATGCAGACTCTGTGGTTCCTATGTACATATTGCTGCAGAGTGTGACAGGAGGCAGGGACAGCAATATGGTACAAGGAATGTGGTTGAGGTTACGGATGTGTAGCCTACTGTACGAGTTGAGGAAGAGGTAGTGGTGCCCAAAGGCACATGGAGTGAGATTGTGAAGGGCCTGGAGGAGATATGTCGTACTTTGCCAACTGTGTCACAGGACACAGCGGTGATGGAGACAAGTACAGAGGAGTGATGTAGATTTGGAAGATGCCGCATTACCAGAGGTATTGCGGGGATTTTTGGATACTCCCCAGGATGGAGGGGTATTGGAAGCCAGTGAGGCTGTGGTGAAGTTAATGGGTGATGAGCGGGGGGTGTTGGGTGATGGGGCTGAGTCAAGCGTTTTGGATATACAGGAGGTGCAGGTAACAGTGCACAGGGAGGATAGTGGGTCGAACATGGATATTAGTACCGAATCGCGGAAGCGATCCATGGTAGTGTCAGATGACGAAGTCCTGATCCTTGGCCAAAAGTCAGGCAAGAAGATATGGGTGGAGGCACCACAAAAAGGACAAGGGGGGTGCAGGGGGTAGAAAAGGTAAAGTTTGTGCAGGGCAACAGTAAGGTTACTGAAGCCCAGAAAAGCATGAAGCAGAAAGTATGTAAATCAAAAGGAAAGCCAGCTCTATCTTATTCAAGTGTATCTCATTTTACGTGAATGGTCTGAAGGCCGAGGTTAAGAGGAAATGGGTTGAAGTGACTTTGTGACGGTATGTGGTGGACATAGGCTTCTTACAGGAGCACAATTTCAGGTATGGTAGAGATTTGTTGTTGCAAGGGTATAAAGTGTATGCGGGTAGCTCGGGAAGCTTCAAGGGAGGGGTTGCGGTAGTAGTGAGGGAGTCCAGTCCCTTTCAGTTGTTGACTTGGGAGGAGGGAGGGAGGGGGATCGTCAGAGTTCATGGGGTATGGGGGTGGGTGAGAGTTACTTTCATGGGCGTATATATGCCAGCTGTAAGAAATAAACGGATTAAGGAGGATTTTGTGAGGGATCATTTAGTTTATTTCATGGGAGGTTTAGCTGAGGTTATGATAATTGGGGGCGACTGGAACTTTGTAATTAGGAAGAAGGATGTCGAACCCCGTGAAGCTGGGTGTGTCTTAAGTATTTTGAGGGATGTGTTGGGGAGTGCAGGGATGGTTGATGTGGTGGGGGGTGGGTGGGGTGTGGCTCATACCTTTGTCTGGTGGGGATACGCTGCACGCTTGGACCGAGTTTATGTATCAGGGGTGGTAACGGTGGGGGAGATTAGGTATGTAGACATGGGCTTTTCGGATCATAGGGGTGTATTGGTGGAGGTAGGATGGGAGGGAATGGTGAAATGGTACCCCAGTTATTGGAAACTCAATGTGAAGCTTTTGGGGGTTGAGGAGGGGAGGGACGCTTTTGAAGAATGGTGGGAGAAAGTATGGGACAAAGGGAAGCTGGAGAAAGATGTAATTAAATGGTGGGAGCAATGTGCAAAACCGGGCATTAGGTACTTCTATAAGGCAAGGGGAAGAGAGGAAAAGCAATGGAAATATGGTTTACAGAAGTATTTGGAGGGGCAGCTTGAGCATTGTTATGAGAGAGGAAGGAGCACACAAGTGGAAGAGGTGGGAGTTATAAAGGGGCAGTTGCGAGAGACGCAAAACAAGCGGTTCAATGCGATACGTTTGCATGGGGGTATGGACGATGTCTTGTGGGGCGACAAGCCTTCGACAACTGTTTTGTGGTCATTTCGGCAGAGAAGGAAGGGTATGACGGTGATGGGGCTGGAGATAGATGAGGATGTGGAAGGGTATGTCCGGGGACAGAAGATGAAATCGACAGAGGCTATGAGTTTATTTTTGGCTCAGAGGTTTAAGCAATACTTGCAAAAGGGTGTGGGTGGAGGAGGGGAGAAAGGAATCATTGTAGAAGGTATACAACAGGTGTTGGGAGACGAAGATAGGATCGGCATGGAAGGGGGTATAAGTGAAGAAGAGGTGTGGATGGCTGTGAAAAGCATGAGTTTGAGGAAAGCGCTGGGTCTGGATGGGATACTGAACGACTTTTATATGGAGAATTGGGGTGTAATAAGAGAGTGTCTGGTACGATTAATGAATTGTATGAAAGAGATGGGGTGTTTGGGAACAACTCAGCGGACGGGGGTTATAGTATTAGTTAAAAAGAGGGAGGCAGGAAAATCAATTAGTGATTATAGGGGCTTGTCCATGATGTGCGCTGACTATAAAATATTTGCTAAGGTGCTAGGGAATAGGATGAAAACGGTTTTAGAGAGGGTGATCGAGGCTGGGCAATATGGTATACCTGGACGGAGTATGAATCAGGGGCATGCAAGGATACGGGACTTCATTGAAAATAGTATGGGGGGTGGAGTTCTGGCTTTAGATTGGAAGGCTGCGTATGATAGTGTTGATTGAGATATGTTGTGGATGATAATGAGAAAGCAAGGTTTTGGTGATGAGATAGTTGAATGGGCAAAGTTGTTGTATAAGGATGCGAGTGTGAGGGTGCAAGTCAATGGTTTGGTGGGTAGGGAAGTGCGAATGGAGAAGGGTTTGCGGCAGGGGTGCCCCTTGTCAGAGATCCTTTTTGCGTGCTTGCAGAACCCTCTGTACAGCCTGATTGAGGTGGGAGTAAGGGAGGATAAAGAGGTTCTGGGGCGTGAGTCTGGCATTGTGGGATATGTGGACGACACAACTGTGTTGGTCGGGGGTGAGGAGGATCTAAGAAATGTGGGTTAAATTCTTCAGATTTTTGGCAGGGCGACGGGTTTAGCCATTAATACTGCTAAGTCTAAGTTGTTGGAGGTGGGTTCATGGGTGGGGGGTGGCATGGGGAAGAGGTTTGGATGGACTATCGTAGGGAGGATAAAGATCTGTGGTGTTATTTTTATGGAAGATGTCTGTGAGGCTTGGAGAGTGAATGCTGAGGAGGTTGTGGGGGCTTTAAGGAGGATGGGAGGGTGGAGGACGGGGAAGTTAACCTTACAGCAAAGGGTGGTAGTGGTTAATGCATTAGTGTATAGTAAGTTATGGTATGTGGCAATGGTTTTTCCTGTGTTGAGTGGGGATGTGATAGAATTGGAAAAAAAGGTTTTGAGATTTGTGTAGGGTTTTGGAAAGCATTGGTTAAATAAGGAGGTTGTTATGACAAGGCAGGGATTGGGGGGTCTGGGGCTCATAAATGTTAGGAGTCATCTTATGGGCATGTATGTAAAGTATTGCTATCTACGGAAAGGGGGGGACTGGGGAAGAAGGGTGGAAAGGGTTATGAATGAATTGACATGGTGGTGGAGGGGGAAGGATTTGTTGAAGTGTGGTGATATGTTGAGAAGTATTTTGGCAGTGAGAGACCCTCGGAGTGTTACAGCAAGGGCAATGGGGAGGGTTGGGGAGGCAGTGTTCCCAGTATATAACTGGAGGGGAATATGAGGTGGGTTGCGACGTTTGCGGCTGAAGACGAGGGTGAGAGAGGTGGTATATAGGTTTTTGCATGGGGCAGTAGCATCAAGGGCAGTGCTATATAAAATGGGGTTGGCAGTGACACCATTTTGTGATAGGTGTGGTGAGGAGGATACTGCATACCATGCTGTATATTTTTGCAAAAGCTTGGGGAGACTTAGGGAATGGTTGTGAGGGGTGATCCATTTGATGGGGGGGGGGAGGAATAAATGCTTTGAGGGTGCTGAGTTTAGATATTGGTGGGGTGCATGAGGATGTAAGGAGAGCACTCATGTATGTGGCAGTTGATTACGTGTATGTTTCATGGATTTTGCGGGGGGAACAGGGGGGAGTGCATTTAAAGGCTATGGCGGCTTTGATGTATAGAACAAAATGCAGGAACAGGTTTTTGTATGGTGAAGGGTGGGATAGGTTTTTTCCAGACAGTTACAGAAGTATGACAGTGGGAAGACTTTTAGATGTGGGAGGAGTGGGAGGGAGAGGAGGGTGAAGCTGAAGGTGACTGGACTCTCGGGGAAGGGGAGTTTTGGATGTGTGTGAGGGAGTGCGTGTTTTCTTATATTGAAAGAGAATGGAAGGATATGTGTGTGGGGGAAGGGGTTGTGTCGGAGAACTTAGTTGGATGCCCTGGTTTTTTTGGGGCGCCGAGGATTGACCTTTTGAATTTGGTTTGAATGTGTATGTTACTGATCAAGGACTTCTGATGGGGGGGGGGAGAGCTTAATGGGAGTTTTTGGGTGGCTTTCCTATGTGTAATAACTGTAGAAGGTAAAAATGTCATGTTGGTCAAGACAGTGGAAGGTTAGGTCATGTTATATATGTATGACAGATTTTATATAGGATGATGTTATATTTTTGTTGTAGTCACGTGATAAAAGTGACTTAGTGGTTCCCTTATGACATGTAATGTACGGTGTCGCGTTTAGACATGTACTTTGATGTAGACATGGAGAGAAATTATAACCTGTTATGTAATAATGTTCTAAGGTTGTGTGAATATTCAAAGTTAAGGGGGGAGACAGGGGGAGGGGTAACAGTAGGGCCTGAAATTTATTTGAGGTGTCTATTTATAAGTGCAGGATAAATAAGCTGAACTTTTTAGTAACGGTTAAAGTTTTTGTCTTTCTGTTTTGGTATGGAGAGACAGGAGGACTGGAGTAATCCTGGCACGTTTGGTGTCCTATGTGTTATATTTTGTTACAACACATGTGTGTTGGTATGTATAGGTATGGAAAAATATAAAAGCTGTACAATATGTAGGGTGCTTTGGGTGGGTTGTGGGTGGGGGATTATGAGGGTACAGTGGAATCCCTGGTGTTGTATAATCTAGGAAGTTACCCTGGAGTAGGTTTAGAGTTTCATGTACTGTTTGGTATTAATGAGTGATGTTGCATAAATATGCTTGTTTAGTTCAGGTGTAATGGAGGTGGATTATAAAGAAATGTGTTGATATTTATTTTGTTCAGAGGTGTGGTTCTTGGTATGTAAAAAGTTAAGGTTGATACAATTGCAATTTATGTATAATGTGTTTTTTAATTAAATATAAAAAAAATCATAAAAATAATACATTTCAAAGTTGTTGTTTTTAATTTGTGTCACTGAATTTCATGTGTAAATTTATAAATTTTCTAATTCATATTATTCATGCAAGGGTGAGAACGATAAACATGTACAGATAAAACAGCTCCTAGGAGAATGGGAAGCAATCAGTTTCGATCCCAGAATAGGTCAGAACTAATTCTCACCAATGTCAGAGAACCTCCCTAGAGGGATCTTGTTACTTCTACCTACACTTAGTTCCTACTACATATGCATGTAAATGCGTGTAAACACACTCATGCGAGTTTTTCTGTTTTATTAATAGTTCTTTCATATATTATTTCGTTTCGTTCCCATGAGAAAGTGGAGAGTAATACTTCCTCCGTAAGCTATGAGTGTCGTAAAGAGCAACTAAAATGCCGGGAGCAAGAGGCTAGTAACCTCTTCTTCGGGTTTAATTACTAATGTCAAAAAGTAAAACATTTTTAAGTTGGGATGTTTGAATGTGCGAGGATGTAATACATGTGATAAGAGAGAGTTGATTATGAATGTTATAAATGATAAGAAGCTGGAGTTCTGGCTCTAAGTGAAATAAAACTGAAGGTAGCAGAATTTCAGCGAAGAGAAATAAATGGGATTACGTCACGTATAACTGAATTAGAGCAGGGAAGGAGCAGCGGTAATGCTGAGTGATCAGTTATGGAAGGAAAAGAAGGAATATCAATGCATAACATCAAGGATTATGTGGATTAAAATAATGGTAGGATGTAAAAAGTGAGTTACAGTAAGTGTTTATGCACCTGGAGAAGTGAGAAGTGCAGAGGAGAGAGGAAGATTTTGGGAGATATGAAAGAGTGTTTAGGGAGTTGTGATCTAAGTGAGAAAGTAATTAAATAAAAGGACACAAATGTAACTAATGTGACGCTCTCCAGGAGCTTAGAAGAAACTACTGTAGAGGGTGTGGTAGGTAAGTTTGGGGTGCTAGGGATAAGTGATAATGGAAGGCCTTTCATGCAACTTTGTATAGAAGGATATTTATTAATAGATAATAAGTATTTTAAGAAAAAATATTACAAGCACATGTTACGCCCTGTCATAGTTTAATGAAAAAACTAGGTTTTTCTCTTAATATTATATGACTCTTAGTTATGTATGCGTTTAGGTAGGAGAGTTAGAGGTAAGGGGTGAAGTACTGAGCAGCTCGTTTGTCCCCTCCCCCTTCTATACCGAGCAGAGGTCAAACCTAGGCGCTCTACTCAGGTCAGTTCGCTCTCACCCCTGGTACGGTGAGCATTACCTTAATAGCTCTGAAACTGAGTTCTCTCTCACCTATGGTATGGTGAGCATACCCTCTGAGGTTCTCAGAGATTCTTCAGTTCTCTCACCTTTGGGATTATGAGCATATCTTCAGAGGCTCCTATTTCCTCAAGTTCTATCTACAGAATAGACTTCCGAACTATGGATCACTAGCGAGTTGTGACTCGTATGGAAACAGTGATAGTGACCTTCAGTGTAGTGATAGTGACCTTCAGTGTAGTGATAGTGACCTTCAGTGTAGTGATAGTGACCTTCAGTGTAGTGATAGTGACCTTCAGTGTAGTGATAGTGACCTTCAGTGTAGTGATAGTGACCTTCAGTGATGATAGTGACCTTGTAGTGATAGTGACCTTCAGTGTAGTGATAGTGACCTTCAGTGTAGTGATTCTCTGCTTAAGTCTAGTGATAAACTCTAACTCGTTATTGACATTGTGAAGTGTTGTAATTCAAAGGAAGTGTTTTATATATCCTCTTTACGTATTATTAAGACTGTACAGACAAATGTAACTTGTGGTGCTTATATGAGTGAAAGTAAAGGACTATAGTGTGTACACCCTCCTAAGAGTAAGGAGGTTGAGATTATATTATTTTACTAAGTCTTAAATATCTTAGTATATTATTAAATACAATCTGGAAAAACCTTTAAAGAACTCATTTCGCCTCGTACTTTGATAATTCCTAGCACCTGCTGTACTGTTGTTACGATAACCGCTAAACTAATTAGTGGTCTCAGGCCAGGATCGTAACAGCACACAAGATACAATACAGAGCATAATTACAGCAATCTGTATGTGCATGTTTTTAGTGGGCCAACAAATATATCAGACCATTATTTGATTGCAGCTACAGTGTGGGTAAGAAGTAGATGGGGTACAAGGGAAATGCAGTCAGTAAGAGAGGTGAAAGTTTATAAATTATAGATAACCAGGCAACTGTTAGGGAAAAAGATAGGCTAGCTTAAATTAGGTAACGAGGGGGTTAAAGGGGAGGGTTGATAAAAAACTCAGTGTGAAGCATATAATTTTTTTTCAAACAGATGTGATATGAGAGGGGGGGTGAGGAGAGAAAAAGGAAGGGTAAAGATATTGGTGACGGAGATTAAAAAAAGAGAAAATTTAAAAGGGCGTTTTGTCACCAAATTTAGTTGAGAATAAGAAATTTTTGGGAAAATTAGAAGAGACAGCCGGGGGAAAGAATGAATTTTTTAAAAATTAAAAACAAGAGGGGGGTTTTTGATGTGGAGGTTTGAGAAGATGAAAGGAATATTATGAGCGTTAAGCTCCCTTTAAACCCCTCGGGGGAAAGGGTTTCCCTTTATGCTGGTGAAAGGGGTCTTTATCTAGGAAACTGGAATTTTGCTCCAGGCACTGTAAATTATACGGGTGGTTTAGCGCTTCCCTTTTATTATAATAAAATTTGGGGGGTTAATTAAATGTTGATGAAGAGGGGGAGGTTTTTAAGCTCGAGGTTTAAAAATTTTAGGGTGCCAGGTGTGAGTGTGGGGGTACGTGAGGCAATGGGTAGAATGAAAGGGAGTAAACTGCGGGGAAAAAAATGCTAAATGAGGGTTGGGAAAAATTTATGTATGGTTGGTTAATTTGTTCAATAAAAATTTGAAAAGTCTGAGAAAAGTACATAGGGATTGGCAAAAATCATGAATATTGATATAAAGGAAAATGGTTAATAGGGGTAAGAATTATAGGGGGAAAAAAGCCTGATGAGTTTGCTCATTCCAGGTAGTGTATGCTAGAGTTATTAAAAAGTTAAAGATAAGAGTGGGGAGCAGGATCGCAGATGAATAAGGGGCTTTTAGAAATGGTAGGGGGTATGTAGAAGTGTTTATATTGAAAATAAAAAAAAATATTTAGATAACAAGAAAATTTCCGTTGCATTTATGGATTTAGGAAAGAAATATGATAGTGGATAGGGGAAACAACGTAACAGTTGCTGTAAGTTAATGGAATAGGTGGTAGGCTAATGAATGCAGTTACGAGTTTTTTTGAGGCTGAGGTTAGGATATGTTAGGGTAGGCCTTAGACAGGAATTTGAAATGTTTATAGTTTTTAAATATTTATAAATGGGGGTTTCAAAAAAGTGAATGCTAGGGGGTTGGAAAGAGATTTAGAATTAAATAAAAAAAAAACGAAAAGGGAGGGTTGCTTTTTTCCCATGACAGTATTTTTAGAAAT
>WNWK01049654.1:0-13133 GCA_009830355.1 Cherax destructor
TAAGTTTTATTTTGAAAGATTCAGATTCAAAATATTTTTTAATTTGTTAAAAAATTAAAATTATTAAATTTATAAATTATTAATGTAGTTCGAAAACATAACTAACGTGAAATTCAAAATCATAAATTTTGCTTTTTATTCAGATTTAAAAAAATAATATTAAAAATGATTTTAGAAGATAAATTAATTAATTCAAAATATAACTTTTATTTTAATAATTTATAATATGAAATATTCTATAAAATATATTTAAGATTTTAATTTTAAAATGTAATAATATAAATATTAAATGCTATAAAACTTATTTTGCATTTTACGTTTCATTTTCAAGGATTTCTAATTTTTAATAAAATATACCTTATAATTTAAGAAAATCATAAGCATTCCCTAATTTTGAAATTATTTAAAAGTTGAAAATCATATTTTGTAAATGAGTTTTGCCAGAAAAGCACTCAACCGCCTAAAACGTCAAATGCAATAAAATACGATTTTAGCACATTTTCTGAGCTTAAGTTCATATTTTGAAATAAATGAAATATTCTATAAATATGATTTTAGATTTTTAATGGATTTTAAAATATAAATAATTAAATATTAAATGTATAAAACTTATTTATTGCATTTTGACGATTAAGGATTTTCAGGATTTTCGAAAACTATTTTAGATAAAATATACCTATAGTAAGCTTCTAAGAAAATCATAAAATTTTGCTCTTTTCATAAATTTCAATTCAGTGAAATTCTTAAAAGTTGAAAATTAGATTTTCTAAAATGATTTCAAAAAGACTAACCGCTCTAAACGTGAAATATGCAATAAATACGATTAGCAATTTTGGCTTTTAATGTTTCAGATTTCGAAAATATGAAATATTTATAAAAATATTGATTTTTATAGATTTAATGGATTTTAAAAATATGTAAATAATTATATATTAAAATGCTATAAAACTATTTATTCATTTTGAGATTAAGCATTTCAAGGATTTTCGAAATATTTTAGATAAATACTGAGTAAGCTCCAAAGAAAATCTAAATTTGCTTATTTTCCATAAATTTCAATTGAAAATTCATTAAAATGAAATTATTTTTAGTAAATGAGTTTTAAAAAGCAAATAATTAAATATACAATAAATAATTTTATACATTTTTGACTTTTATTTTCATGTTTTTTAATAATATAAATTTATAAAAATATTGATTTTTATAGATTTTAATGGATTTTTAAATTGTAAATAATATAAATAAAATGTAAAAAATTTTATCATTTTGAGATTAAGATATAGATTTTCAAGATTTATTTTATAAAATTACTGAATCAAGAAAACTAAAATTTTTTCCATATTAAGTAATATTTAAGGAAAATTATTAGCTAAAGGTTCGAACAAATCTAATAATAAATCGATTACACATTTTCTGATTTGTTAGTTATGGTTTTTCAGGATTTTCTGAACTATTTAGATAAATATCTATAGTAAGCTTCTAAGAAAATCATAAAATTGTTATTTTCCATAAATTCATTGCAGTGAAATTTATTTAAAGTGTAAAATCTAAGTATTTTATAAATGATTTTCAGAAAGCACTCAAACCGTCTAAACGTCGAAATATCAATAAAATGATTTAGCATTTTTCTGAGTTTAATGTTTATGTATTTTCGAAATAATATGAAATATCTATAAATATTGATTTTTAGATTTAATGGGATTTTAAAATATGAAATAATTTATAAATATTAAATGCTATAAACTTATTTTATTGCATTTTGACGATTAAGCATTTTCAGATTTTCTGAAACTATTTTTGATAAAATATACCATGAGTAAGCTAAAGAAAATCATAAAATTGCTTACTTTTCCATAAATTTCAATTCAGTAAATTTTTTAAAGTGTAAAATTAAGTATTTTAGCTAAATGAGTTTAGAAAACACTCAAACTTAAAATCGAATATGCAAATACGATTTAGCACATTTTTCTGGCTTTTATGTTTCATATTTCGAAAATAATATGAAAATTTAAATATTGATTTTATAGATTTTTAATGGATTTTTATTAATATTATATTAATGTATAACTATTTTATTGATTTAATAATTAGATTTCCTATTTATAAATAATGAGTAGCTTCTAAAATAATTTTCCTTTTCCCATATTTCATTAGAATTATTTAAGGTGAATTAATTTATAAATGAGTTTAAACCTAACTGAGCTTTAATGTTCATGATTTTGAAATAAATATTTAAATATTTTATAGATTTATGATTTTAAATTTAAAAATATAATATAAATGCATAACTTGTTATTGCATTTTAGATTAAGGATTTTCAGATTTCTAAATTTTAATAAATACCAAGTAAGCTAAGAATCATAATTGCTTTTCATATTAATTATGAATTTTTATGTGAAAAATTCAAATAGTTAGAAGATAAACTCAAGTCAAATCAATAAATACGATTAACATTTCGAGTTTTTTATATTTCGAATAATATGAAATATTCTAAAAATAATTATGATTTAGGGATTTTAATGATTAAGGATTTTCAGGATTTCTGAAAACTATTTTAGATAAAATATACCATAGTAAGCTTCCAAAGAAAATCATAAATTTTGCTTACTTTTCCCATAAATTTAATTGCAGAAATTCTATTAAAGTGTAAAATCTAATATTTAGCTAAAATGAGTTTTGCCAGAAAGCACTCAAACCGCTCTAAACGTCGAAATTGCAATAAAATCGATTTTAGCACATTTTTCTGAGCTTTTAATGTTTCATGTATTTTGAAAATAATATGAAATATTTTAATTGATTTTATAGATTTTAATGATTTTAAAATATGTAAATAATTATAATATTCAAAATGCTTAAAACTTATTTTATTGCATTTTTGACGATTAAGGCATTTTCAGGATTTTCTGAAAAACTATTTTAGATAAAATATACCTATATAAGCTTCCTAAAAGAAAATCATAAAATTTTGCTTACTTTTCCCATAATTTCAATTGAGTGAAATCATTTAAAAGTGTGAAATTAAGTATTTTAGCTAAAAATGAGTTTTGCCAGAAAAGCACTCAAACGTTAAAACGTCGAAATATGCAATAAAATACGATTTTAGACATTTTTCTGAGCTTTTTAATGTTTCATGTATTTTCGAAAATAATATGAAATATTCTATAAAAATATTGATTTTTATGATTTTTAATGGATTTTTTAAAAATATGTAAATAATTTATAAATTCAAAATGCTATAAAACGTTATTTTATTGCATTTTTGACGATTAAGATTTTCAAGGATTTTCTGAAAAACTATTTTTAGATAAAATATACCTATGAGTAAGCTTCCTAAAGAAAATCAAGTATTTTAGCTAAAAATGAGTTTTGTCAGAAAAGCATCAAACCGTCTAAAACGTCGAAATATGCAATAAAATACGATTTTAGACATTTTTCTGAGCTTTTTTAATGTTTCATGTATTTTTCGAAAATAATATGAAATATTCTATAAAAATATTGATTTTTATAGATTTTTAATGGATTTTTTAAAAATATGTAAATAATTTATAAATATTCAAAAATGCTATAAACTTATTTTATTGCATTTTTTGACGATTAAGGCATTTTCAGATTTTCTGAAAACTATTTTTAGATAAAATATACCTTGAGTAAGCTTCCTAAAAGAAAATCATAAAATTTTGCTTACTTTTCCATAAATTTCAATTGCAGTAGAAATTTATTTAAAAGTGTGAAAATCTAAGTATTTTAGCTAAAAATGAGTTTTGCCAGAAAAGCACTCAAACCGCTCTAAAACGTCGAAATATGCAATAAAATACGATTTTAGCACATTTTTCTGAGCTTTTAATGTTTCATGTATTTTCGAAAATAATATGAAATATTCTATAAAATATTGATTTTTATAGATTTTAATGGATTTTTTAAAAATATGTAAATAATTTATAAATATTCAAAATGCTATAAAACTTATTTTATTGCATTTTTGACGATTAAGCATTTTCAAGGATTTTCTGAAAAACTATTTTTAGATAAAATATACCTATGAGTAAGCTTCCTAAAAGAAAATCATAAAATTTGCTTACTTTTCCCATAAATTTCAATTGCAGAAATTCTATTTAAAAGTGTGAAAATCAAGTATTTTAGCTAAAAATGAGTTTTGCCAGAAAGCACTCAAACCGCTCTAAAACGTCGAAATATGCAATAAAATACGATTTTAGCACATTTTTCTGAGCTTTTAATGTTTCATGTATTTTCGAAAATAATATGAAATATTTATAAAAATATTGATTTTTATAGATTTTTAATGGGATTTTTTAAAAATATGTAAATAATTAATAAATATTCAAAAATGCTATAAAACTTGATTTTATTGCATTTTTGACGATTTAAGGCATTTTCAAGATTTTCTGAATTTTTTAGATAAAATATACTAGAGTAAGCTTCCTAAAAGAAAATCATAAAATTTTGCTTACTTTTCCCATAAATTTCAATTCAGTAAATTCTATTTAAAAGTGTGAAAATCAAGTATTTTAGCTAAAAATGAGTTTTGCCAGAAAAGCACTCAAACCGCTCTAAACGTCGAAATATGCAATAAAATACGATTTTAGCAATTTTCTGAGCTTTTAATGTTTCATGTATTTTCGAAAATAATATGAAATATTCTATAAAAATATTGATTTTTATGATTTTAATGGGATTTTTAAAAATATGTAAATAATTTATAAATATTCAAAATGCTATAAAACTTATTTTATTGCATTTTTGACGATTAGGCATTTTCAAGGATTTTCTGAAATTTTTTAGATAAAATATACCTATAGTAAGCTTCCTAAAGAAAATCATAAAATTTTGCTTACTTTTCCCATAAATTTCAATTCAGTAGAAATTTATTTAAAAGTGTGAAAATCTAAGTATTTTAGCTAAAAATGAGTTTGCCGAAAAGCACTAAATCTAAACGTCAAAATGCAATAAAGATTTTAGCATATTTTCTATTAATAATGTTTCATTTTTTGAAAATAATATGAAATATTTTAAATTGATTTTTATAATCATATTTTTATAGATTTTTAATGGGATTTTTTAAAAATATTAAATAATTTTAAATATTCAAAAATGCTATAAAATATTTTATTGCATTTTTGACGATTCAACGCATTTTCAGGATTTTCTGAAAACTATTTTTTAGATAAAATATACCTATGAGTAAGCTTCTAAAAGAAAATCATAAAATTTTGTTACTTTTCCCATAAATTTCAATTGCAGTAAATTCTATTTAAAAGTGTGAAAATCTAAGTATTTTAGCTAAAATGAGTTTTGTCAGAAAACATCAAACGCTCTAAAACGTCGAAATATGCAATAAATACGATTTTAGCAATTTTTCTGGCTTTTTAATGTTTCATGTATTTTTCAGAAAATAATATGAATTTTAAAAATATTGATTTTTATAGATTTTTAATGATTTTAAAAATATTAAATTAATAAATCAAAAATGCTATAAAACTTATTTTATTGCATTTTTTGAGATTAAGGCATTTTCAAGGATTTTTAAAAAATATTTTTTTAGATAAAATATACTAAGTAAGCTTCTAAAAGAAAATCATAAAATTTTTTACTTTTCATAAATTTCAATTCAGTAAAATTTATTTAAAAGTGTGAAAATCTAAGTATTTTAGCAAAAATGAGTTTTGCAGAAAAGCATCAAACCGTTAAAACGTCGAATATGCATAAATACGATTTTAGCAATTTTCTGGCTTTTAATGTTTCATGATTTTTCGAAAATAAGAAATATTCTATAAAATATTGATTTTTATAGATTTTTAATGGATTTTTAAAAATAGTAAATAATTAAATTAAAAAATGTATAAAACTTATTTTATGCATTTTGACGATTTAAGGCATTTTCAAGTTTTCTGAAACTTTTTTAGATAAAATATATTATAAGCTTCCTAAAGAAAATCATAAATTTTGTACTTTTCCAATAAATTTCAATTCAGTAAATCTATTTAAAAGTGTGAAAATTAAGTATTTTAGCTAAAATGAGTTTTCAGAAAACACTCAAACCGCTCTAAAACGTCAAATTGCAATAAAATACGATTTAAATTTTCTGACTTTTAATGTTTCAGTATTTTGAAAATAATATAAATATTCTATAAAATATTGATTTTATAGATTTTAAGGATTTTTAAAAATATAATAATTTAAAATATTAAAATGCTATAAAACTTTTTATTGCATTTTTGCATTAGGATTTTCAAGGATTTTCTGAAAACTATTTTTAGATAAAATATCATAGTAAGCTTCCTAAAAGAAAATCATAAAATTTTGCTTACTTTCCATAAATTTCAATTGCATGAAATTATTTAAAGTTAAAATCAGTATTTTAGCTAAAAATGAGTTTTCCAGAAAACACTCAAACCCTAACGTGAAATTGCAAAAATAGATTTTAGAATTTTTGCTTTTTAAGTTCATGTATTTTCGAAATAATTAAATATTCTATAAAAATATTGATTTTTAAGATTTTTAATGGGATTTTTTTAAAAATGTAAATAATTTATAAATATTAAAAATGCTATAAAACTATTATGCATTTTAGTTGGTTTTAATTTTCTGATATTTTTGAAAATACTGAGTAATTCTAGAAAATCATATATACGATTTTAAAAGTATTTTTTTAAAATATTCAAATAATTTTCAATATTTAAAATTTATAAAATATTATTTTATAGATTTTTATATTAAAATATGATTTTCAAGATTTTCTGAAAAACTATTTTTTTTAGATACTTCTTTCCATATTCATAGAAATTCTATTTAAAAGTGTGAAAATCTAAGTATTTTAGCTAAATGAGTTTTCGAAAAGCACTCAAACGCTCTAAAACGTCGAAATATGCAATAAAATACGATTTAGCAATTTTTCTGAGCTTTTAATGTTTCATGTATTTTTCGAAAATAATATGAAATATTCTATAAAAATATTGATTTTATAGATTTTTAATGGATTTTAAAAATATGTAAATAATTTAATATAAAATGCAACTTATTTTATTGCATTTTTTGACGATTTAAGGCATTTTCAAGGATTTTCTGAAAACTATTTTTAGATAAAATATACCTATGAGTAAGCTTCCTAAAAGAAAATCATAAAATTTTGCTTACTTTTCCCATAAATTTCAATTGCAGTAGAAATTCTATTTAAAAGTGTGAAAATCTAAGTATTTTAGCTAAAATGAGTTTTGCAGAAAAGCACTCAAACCGCTCTAAACGTCGAAATATGCAATAAAATACGATTTTAGCACATTTTTCTGAGCTTTTAATGTTTCATGTATTTTTCGAAAATAATATGAAATATTCTATAAAAATATTGATTTTTTTAGATTTTTAATGGATTTTTAAAAATATGTAAATAATTAATAAATATTCAAAATGCTATAAAACTTGATTTTATTGCATTTTTGACGATTTAAGGCATTTTCAAGGATTTTCTGAAAACTATTTTTAGATAAAATATACCTTGAGTAAGCTTCCTAAAAGAAAATCATAAAATTTTGCTTACTTTTCCATAAATTTCAATTGCAGTAGAAATTCTATTTAAAAGTGTGAAAATCTAAGTATTTAGCTAAAAATGAGTTTTGCAGAAAAGCACTCAAACCGCTCTAAAACGTCGAAATATGCAATAAAATACGATTTTAGCACATTTTTCTGAGCTTTTAATGTTTCATGTATTTTCGAAAATAATATGAAATATTCTATAAAAATATTGATTTTTATAGATTTTTAATGGATTTTTAAAAATATGTAAATAATTTTAATATTCAAAAATGCTATAAAACTTATTTATTGCATTTTTGACGATTAAGGCATTTTCAAGGATTTTCTGAAAACTATTTTTTAGATAAAATATACCTATGAGTAAGCTTCCTAAAAGAAAATCATAAAATTTTGCTTACTTTTCCCATAAATTTCAATTGCAGTGAAATTTATTTAAAAGTGTGAAAATCTAAGTATTTTAGCTAAAAATGAGTTTTGCAGAAAAGCACTCAAACCGCTCTAAAACGTCGAAATATGAATAAAACGATTTTAGCACATTTTTCTGAGCTTTTTAATGTTTCATGTATTTTTCGAAAATAATATGAAATATTCTAAAAATATTGATTTTTATAGATTTTTATGGGATTTTTAAAATATTAAATAATTAATAAATATTCAAAAATGCTATAAACTTGATTTTATTGCATTTTTGACGATTTAAGGCATTTTCAAGGATTTTCTGAAAACTATTTTTTTAGATAAAATATACCTATGAGTAAGCTTCCTAAAAGAAAATCATAAAATTTTGCTTACTTTTCCCATAAATTTCAATTGCAGTAGAAATTCTATTTAAAAGTGTGAAAATCTAAGTATTTTAGCTAAAAATGAGTTTTGCAGAAAAGCACTCAAACCGCTCTAAAACGTCGAAATATGCAATAAAATACGATTTTAGCACATTTTTCTGAGCTTTTAATGTTTCATGTATTTTTCGAAATAATATGAAATATTCTATAAAAATATTGATTTTTATAGATTTTAATGGGATTTTTAAAAATATGTAAATAATTAATAAATATTCAAAAATGCTATAAAACGTTGATTTTATTGCATTTTTTGACGATTAAGGCATTTTCAAGGATTTTCTGAAAACTTTTTTTTAGATAAAATATACCTATGAGTAAGCTTCCTAAAGAAAATCATAAAATTTTGCTTACTTTTCCCATAAATTTCAATTGCAGTAGAAATTCTATTTAAAAGTGTGAAAATCTAAGTATTTTAGCTAAAAATGAGTTTTGCCAGAAAAGCACTCAAACCGCTCTAAAACGTCGAAATATGCAATAAAATACGATTTTAGCACATTTTTCTGAGCTTTTTAATGTTTCATGTATTTTCGAAAAAAATATGAAATATTCTATAAAATATTGATTTTTATAGATTTTAATGGGATTTTTTAAAAATATGTAAATAATTAATAAATATTCAAAAATGCTATAAACTTGATTTTATTGCATTTTTGACGATTAAGGCATTTTCAAGGATTTTCTTAAAAATTTTTTTAGATAAAATATACATATGAGTAAGCTTCCTAAAGAAAATCATAAAATTTTGCTTACTTTTCCATAAATTTCAATTACAGTACGAAATTCTATTTAAAAAGTGTGAAAATCAAGTATTTTAGCTAAAAATGAGTTTTGTCAGAAAAGCACTCAAACCGCTCTAAAACGTCGAAATATGCAATAAAATCGATTTTAGCATTTTCTGAGCTTTTAATGTTTCATGTATTTTTCGAAAATAATATGAAATATTCTTAAAAATATTGATTTTTATAGATTTTTAATGGGATTTTTTAAAATATGTAAATAATTAATAAATATTCAAAAATGCTATAAAACTTGATTTTATTGCATTTTTGACGATTTAAGGCATTTTCAAGGATTTTCTGAAAACTATTTTTTAGATAAAATATACCTATGAGTAAGCTTCCTAAAGAAAATCATAAATTTTGCTTACTTTTCCCATAAATTTCAATTGCAGTAGAAATTCTATTTAAAAGTGTGAAAATCTAAGTATTTTAGCTGAAAATGAGTTTTACAGAAAAGCACTCAAACCGCTCTAAAACGTCGAAATATGCAATAAAATACGATTTTAGCACATTTTTCTGAGCTTTTTAATGTTTCATGTATTTTCGAAAATAATAGAAATATTCTATAAAAATATTGATTTTTATAGATTTTTAATGGGATTTTTTAAAATATGTAAATAATTTATAATATTCAAAAATGCTATAAAACGTTATTTTATTGCATTTTGAGATTCAAGGCATTTTCAAGGATTTTCTGAAAAACTATTTTTTAGATAAAATATACCTATGAGTAAGCTTCCTAAAAGAAAATCATAAAATTTTGCTTACTTTTCCCATAAATTTAATTGCAGAAAATTCTATTTAAAAGTGTGAAAATCAAAGTATTTTAGCTAAAAATGAGTTTTTGAAAAGCACTCAAACCGCTCTAAAACGTCGAAATTGCAATAAAATACGATTTTAGCACATTTTTCTGAGCTTTTTAATGTTTCATGTATTTTTGAAAATAATATGAAATATTCTATAAAATATTATTTTTATAGATTTTTAATGGGATTTTTTAAAAATATGTAAATAATTATAAATATTCAAAAATGCTATAAAACTTATTTTATTGCATTTTTGACGATTAAGGCATTTTCAAGGATTTTCTGAAATTTTTTTTAGATAAAATATACTATGAGTAAGCTTCCTAAAGAAAATCATAAAATTTTGCTACTTTTCCCATAAATTTCAATTCAGGAAATTTATTTAAAAGTGTGAAAATCAAGTATTTTAGCTAAAAATGAGTTTTGTCAGAAAAGCACTAAACCCTCTAAAACGTCAAAAGCATAAATCGATTTAGCAATTTTTCTGAGCTTTTAATGTTTCATGTATTTTTGAAATAATATAAATATTCTTAAATAATATTGATTTTTATGATTTTTAATGGGATTTTTTAAAAATATGTAAATAATTAATAAATATTCAAAAATGCTATAAAACTTGATTTTATTGCATTTTTTGACGATTTAAGGCATTTTCAAGGATTTTCTGAAAAACTATTTTTAGATAAAATATACCTTGAGTAAGCCCTAAAAGAAAATCATAAAATTTTGCTTACTTTTCCCATAAATTTCAATTGCAGTAGAAATTCTATTTAAAAGTGTGAAAATCTAAGTATTTTAGCTAAAAATGAGTTTTGCCAGAAAAACTCAAACTCTAAAACGTCGAAATATGCAATAAAATACGATTTTAGACATTTTTTGAGCTTTTAATGTTTCATGTATTTTTCGAAAATAAATGAAATATTCTATAAAAATATTGATTTTTATAGATTTTTAATGGATTTTTAAAAATATGTAAATAATTTATAAATATTCAAAAATGCTATAAAACGTTATTTTATTGCATTTTTTGACGATTCAAGGCATTTTCAAGGATTTTCTGAAACTATTTTTAGATAAAATATACCTATGAGTAAGCTTCCTAAAAGAAAATCATAAAATTTTGTACTTTCCCATAAATTTCAATTCAGTAGAAATTCTATTTAAAATGTGAAAATCTAAGTATTTTAGCTAAAATGAGTTTTGCCAGAAAAGCACTCAAACCGCTCTAAAACTCAAATATCAATAAAATCGATTTTAGCACATTTTTTGAGCTTTTTAATGTTTCATGTATTTTTCGAAAATAATAGAAATATTCTATAAAAATATTGATTTTTATAGATTTTTAATGGATTTTTAAAATATGTAAATAATTAATAAATATTCAAAATGCTATAAAACTTGATTTTATTGCATTTTTGACGATTTAAGAGCATTTTCAAGGATTTTTGAAAAACTTTTTTTGATAAAAATACCTTAGTAAGCTTCCAAAAAAAATCATAAATTTTCTTACTTTTCCCTAAATTTCAATTGGTAGAAATTCTATTTAAAAGTGTGAAAATCTAAGTATTTTAGCTAAAAATGAGTTTTGCCAGAAAAGCACTCAAACCGCTCTAAAACGTCGAAATATCATAAAATAGTTTTAGCATATTTTTCTGAGCTTTTTAATGTTTCATGTATTTTTCGAAAATAATATGAAATATTCTATAAAAATATTGATTTTTATAGATTTTGAATGGGATTTTTTAAAAATATGTAAATAATTAATAAATATTCAAAAATGCTATAAAACTCAATTTTATTATTTTGACGATTTAAGTTTTAAGGATTTTCTGAAAACTATTTTTTAGATAAAATACTGTGAGTAAGCTCCAAAGAAAATCATAAAATTTTCTTACTTTCCCATAAATTTATGGAGAAATTCATTAAAAGTGAAAAGTATTTAGCTAAAATAGTTTTGCCAGAAAGCACTCAAACGCTCTAAAACGTCGAAATATGCAATAAAATACGATTTTAGCATATTTTTCTGAGCTTTTTAATGTTTCATGTATTTTTCGAAAATAATATGAAATATTCTATAAAAATATTGATTTTTATAGATTTTGAATGGGATTTTTTAAAAAATATGTAAATAATTAATAAATATTCAAAAATGCTATAAAACTCAATTTTATTGCATTTTTTGATGATTTAAGGCATTTTCAAGGATTTTCTGAATTTTTTTTTTTTTAGATAAAATATACATATGAGTAAGCTTCCTAAAGGAAAATCATAAAATTTTGCTTACTTTTCCCATAAATTTCAATTACAGTCGAAATTCTATTTAAAAGTGTGAAAATCTAAGTATTTTAGCTAAAAAATGAGTTTTGCCAGAAAAGCACTCAAACCGCTCTAAAACGTCGAAATATGCAATAAAATACGATTTAGACATTTTTCTGGTTTTTTTAATGTTTCATGTATTTTCGAAAATAATATGAAATATTCTATAAAAATATTGATTTTATCGATTTTTAATGGTTTTTAAAAAATAAAATAATTTATATATATTCAAAAATGCTATAAAACGTTATTTTATTGCATTTTTTGACGATTCAAGGCATTTTCAAGGATTTTCTAAAACTATTTTTAGATAAAATATACCTATGAGTAAGCTTTTAAAAGAAAATCATAAAATTTTGCTTACTTTTCCCATAAATTTCAATTGCAGTAGAAATTCTATTTAAAAGTGTGAAAATCTAAGTATTTTAGCTGAAAAATGAGTTTTGCAGAAAAGCACTAAACTGCTCTAAAACTGAAATATGCAATCAAAATATGATTTTAGCACATTTTTCTGAGCTTTTTAATTTTATGTATTTTTCGAAAATAATAGAAATATTTTATAAAAATATTGATTTTTTTAGTTTTTATGGATTTTTTAAAAAAATGTAAATAATTAAAATATCCAAAAGTATAAAAATTATTTTATTGATTTTTGGATTTAAGGATTTTCAAGGATTTTCTTTAAAAAATTTTAGATAAAATATACTGAGTAAGCTTCCTAAAAAAAAATCATAAAAATTTTTTTATTTTTTTAAACAATTCAGAAAATTTTTTAAAAGTGTGAAAATCAAAATATTTTAGCTAAAAAAAGAGTTTTGTCAGAAAAGCATCAAACCGCTCTAAAA
>WNWK01049655.1:0-13133 GCA_009830355.1 Cherax destructor
TTCATGTATTTTTGAAAATAATATGAAATATTCATAAAAAAATTGATTTTTTTAGATTTTTATTTGGGGTTTTTAAAAATATGTAAATAATTAAAAAATATTAAAAAAAGCTATAAAACGTATTTTTGCATTTTTTACGATTCAAATTTTTGGGTTTTCTGAAAAAAATTTTTTTTTGATAAAAAATACCTATGATAAGCTTCCCAAAAAAAAATCATAAAATTTTGCTTACTTTTCCCATAAATTTCCCAAATTTCAGTAGAAATTCTATTTAAAAGTGTGAAAATTAAAAAGGGGATTTTAAACTAAAAAAAGAGGCAGAAAAGCATCAAACCGCTCTAAAAAATCAAATATGCAAAAAAATCGATTTTAACATTTTTCTGAGCTTTTTAATGTTTCTGTATTTTAAAATAATTGAAAAATTCTTAAAAAAATTGATTTTTAAATTTTTTTGGGGTTTTTTTAAAAATATTAAATAAATTTAAATATTAAAAAAAAAGTATAAAATTTTTTTTTCATTTTAGTTAAACTTTTAAGGTTTTTAAAAAATATTTTTTTAAAAAAAAATACCTGTGCTTCTAAAAAAAAAAAAAAATTTTTATTTTCCCCCAAATTTTAATTGCATAAAAACTTTTAAAGGGGAAAATTAATATTTTAGCTAAAAAAAGGTTTTTTCAGAAAACATCAAACCCTCTAAAAAGTCAAATATGCCATAAAATCGATTTTAGCCCTTTTTTAGCTTTGTAATGTTTCATGTATTTTTCGAAAATAATATGAAATATTCTATAAAAATATTGATTTTATAGATTTTTTTAAGGGATTTTTAAAAATATGTAAATAATTAATAAATATTAAAAAATGTATAAAACGATTTTTTGCATTTTTTGACGATTTAAGGCATTTTCAAGGATTTTCTGAAAACTATTTTTAGATAAAATATACCTATGAGTAAGCTTCCTAAAGAAAATCATAAAATTTTGCTCTTTTCCCATAAATTTCAATTGCAGTAGAAATTCTATTTAAAAGTGTGAAAATTAAGTATTTTAGCTAAAAAAAGAGTTTTGCCAGAAACACTCAAACCGCTCTAAAACGTCGAAATATGCAATAAAATACGATTTTAGCACATTTTTCTGAGCTTTTAATGTTTCATGTATTTTTCGAAAATAATATGAAATATTCTTAAAAATATTGATTTTTATAGATTTTTAATGGGATTTTTAAAATATGTAAATAATTAATAAATATTCAAAAATGCTATAAAACTTGATTTTATTGCATTTTTTACGATTTAAGGCATTTTCAAGGATTTTCTGAAAAACTATTTTTTTAGATAAAATATACCTATAAGTAAGCTTCCTAAAAGAAAATCATAAAATTTTGCTTACTTTTCCCATAAATTTCAATTGCAGTAGAAATTCTATTTAAAAGTGTGAAAATCTAATATTTTAGCTGAAAATGAGTTTTGCCAGAAAAGCACTCAAACCGCTCTAAACGTCGAAATATGCATAAAAACGATTTTAGCACATTTTTCTGAGGTTTTTAATGTTTCATGTATTTTTCGAAAATAATATGAAATATTCTATAAAATATTGATTTTTATAGATTTTTAATGGGATTTTTTAAAAAATGTAAATAATTAATAAATATTAAAAATGATATAAAACTTGATTTTATTGCATTTTTTGACGATTTAAGGCATTTTCAAGGATTTTCTGAAAACTATTTTTAGATAAAATATACCTATGAATAAGCTTCCTAAAAGAAAACTTAAAATTTTGCTTATTTTCCCATAAATTTCAATTGCAGTAAAATTTATTTAAAATGTGAAAATCTAAGTATTTTAGCTAAATGAGTTTTGTCAGAAAAGCATCAAACCGCTCTAAAACGTCGAAATATGCCATACAATGCGATTTTAGCACATTTTTCTGAGCTTTTTAATGTTTCATGTATTTTTCGAAAATAATATGAAATATTCTATAAAAATATTGATTTTTATAGAATTTTAATGGGATTTTTTAAAAATATGTAAATAAATAATAAATATTAAAAAATGATATAAAACTTGATTTTATTGCATTTTTTAACGATTTAAGGCATTTTCAAGGATTTTCTGAAAAACTATTTTTTTAGATAAAATATACCTATGAGTAAGCTTCCTAAAAGAAAATCATAAAATTTTGCTTACTTTTCCATAAATTTCAATTGCAGTAGAAATTCTATTTAAAAGTGTGAAAATCTAAGTATTTTAGCTGAAAAATGAGTTTTGCCAGAAAAGCACTCAAACCGCTCTAAAACGTCGAAATATGCAATAAAATACGATTTTAGCACATTTTTCTTTAGCTTTTTAATGTTTCATGTATTTTTTGAAAATAATATGAAATATTCTATAAAAATATTGATTTTTATAGATTTTTAATGGGATTTTTTAAAAAATATGTAAATAATTAATAAATATTAAAAAATGATATAAAACTTGATTTTATTGCATTTTTTGACGATTTAAGGCATTTTCAAGGATTTTGTGAAAACTATTTTTTTAGATAAAATATACCTATATGGTAAGCTTCCTAAAGAAAATCATAAAATTTTGCTTAGTTTTCCATAAATTTCAATTGCAGTAGAAATTTTATATAAAAGTGTAAAAATCTAAGTATTTTAGCTAAAAATGAGTTTTCAGAAAAGCATCAAATCGCTCTAAAACGTCGAAATATGCCATAAAATGCGATTTTAGCACATTTTTCTTTTATGTTTCATGTATTTTTCGAAAATAATATGAAATATTCTATAAAAATATTGATTTTTTTTAGATTTTTAATGGGATTTTTTAAAAAATGTAAATAATTAATAAATATTCAAAAATGCTATAAAACTTGATTATATTGCATTTTTTTGACGATTTAAAGCATTTTCAAGGATTTTTGAAAACTATTTTTTAGATAAAATATACCTATGAGTAAGCTTCCAAAGAAAAATCATAAAATTTTGCTTACTTTTCCCATAAATTTCAATTGCAGTAGAAATTCTATTTAAAATTGTGAAAATGTAAGTATTTTAGCTAAAAATGAGTTTTTGCCAGAAAAGCATCAAACCGCTCTAAAACGTCGAAATATGCAATAAAATACGATTTTAGCACATTTTTCATAGCTTTTAATGTTTCATGTATTTTTCGAAAATAATATGAAATATTCTATAAAATATTGATTTTTAGATTTTAATGGGATTTTTTAAAAATATGTAAATAATTAATAAATATTCAAAAATGCTATAAAACTTGATTTTATTGCATTTTTTGACGATTTAAAGCATTTTCAAGGATTTTGTGAAAACTATTTTTTTAGATAAAATATACATATGAGTAAGCTTCCTAAAAGAAAATCATAAAATTTTGCTTACTTTTCCCATAAATTTCAATTGCAGTAGAAATTCTATTTAAAATTGTGAAAATGTAAGTATTTTAGCTAAAAAATGAGTTTTGCCAGAAAAGCACTCAAACCGCTCTAAAACGTCGAAATATGCAATAAAATACGATTTTAGCACATTTTTCTGAGCTTTTTAATGTTTCATGTATTTTTCGAAAATAATATGAAATATTCCATAAAAATATTGATTTTTATAGATTTTTAATGGGATTTTTTAAAAATATGTAAATAATTTAAAAATATTAAAAAATGTTATAAAACGTTATTTTATGGCATTTTTTGACGATTAAAGGCATTTTCAAGGATTTTCTGAAAACTATTTTTTAGATAAAATATACCTATGAGTAAGCTTCCTAAAAGAAAATCATAAAATTTTGCTTACTTTTCCCATAAATTTCAATTGCAGTAGAAATTCTATTTAAAAGTGTGAAAATCTAAGTATTTTAGCTGAAAAATGAGTTTTGCCAGAAATGCACTCAAACCGCTCTAAAACGTCGAAATATGCAATAAAATACGATTTTAGCACATTTTTCTGAGCTTTTTAATGTTTCATGTATTTTTCGAAAATAATATGAAATATTCTATAAAAATATTGATTTTTATAGATTTTTAATGGGATTTTTTAAAAATATGTAAATAATTTATAAATATTAAAAAATGCTATAAAACGTTATTTTATGGCATTTTTTGACGATTCAAGGCATTTTCAAGGATTTTCTGAAAAACTATTTTTTTAGATAAAATATACCTATAAGTAAGCTTCCTAAAAGAAAATCATAAAATTTTGCTTACTTTTCCCATAAATTTCAATTGCAGTAGAAATTCTATTTAAAAGTGTGAAAATCTAAGTATTTTAGCTGAAAAATGAGTTTGCCAAAGCATCAAACTCGCTCTAAAACGTCGAAATATGCAATAAAATACGATTTTAGCACATTTTTTGAGCTTTTTGTATTTTTCGAAAATAATATGAAATATTCTATAAAAATATTGATTTTTATAGATTTTTAATGGGATTTTTTAAAAATATGTAAATAATTATAAATATTAAAAATGCTATAAAACTTATTTTATTGCATTTTTTGACGATTCAAGGCATTTTCAAGGATTTTCTGAAAACTATTTTTTAGATAAAATATACCTATGAGTAAGCTTCCTAAAAGAAAATCATAAAATTTTGCTTACTTTTCCCATAAATTTCAATTGCAGTAGAAATTCTATTTAAAATGTGAAAATCTAAGTATTTTAGCTGAAAAATGAGTTTTGCCAGAAAAGCACTCAAACCGCTCTAAAACGTCGAAATATGCAATAAAATACGATTTTAGCACATTTTTCTGAGCTTTTTAATGTTTCATGTATTTTTCGAAAATAATATGAAATATTCTATAAAAATATTGATTTTTATAGATTTTTAATGGGATTTTTAAAAATATGTAAATAATTAATAAATATTAAAATGCTATAAAACTTGATTTTATTGCATTTTTGACGATTTAAAGCATTTTCAAGGATTTTCTGAAAACTATTTTTTAGATAAAATATACATATAAGTAAGCTTCCTAAAAGAAAATCATAAAATTTTGCTTACTTTTCCCATAAATTTCAATTGCAGTAGAAATTCTATTTAAAATGTGAAAATCTAAGTATTTTAGCTAAAAAATGAGTTTTGTCAGAAAAGCATCAAACCGCTCTAAAACGTCGAAATATGCAATAAAATGCGATTTTAGCACATTTTTCTGAGCTTTTTAATGTTTCATGTATTTTTCGAAAATAATATGAAATATTCTATAAAAATATTGATTTTTATAGATTTTTAATGGGATTTTTTAAAAATATGTAAATAATTAATAAATATTAAAAAATGCTATAAAACTTGATTTATTGCATTTTTGACGATTAACATTTTCAAGGATTTTCTGAAAACTATTTTTTAGATAAAATATACCTATGAGTAAGCTTCCTAAAAGAAAATCATAAAATTTTGCTTACTTTTCCCATAAATTTCAATTGCAGTAGAAATTCTATTTAGAAGTGTGAAAATCTAAGTATTTTAGCTAAAAAATGAGTTTTGTCAGAAAAGCATCAAACCGCTCTAAAACGTCGAAATATGCCATAAAATGCGATTTTAGCACATTTTTCTGAGCTTTTAATGTTTCATGTATTTTTCGAAAATAATATGAAATATTCTATAAAAATATTGATTTTTATAGATTTTAATGGGATTTTTTAAAAATATGTAAATAATTAATAAATATTCAAAAATGCTATAAAACTTGATTTTATTGCATTTTTTGACGATTTAAGGCATTTTCAAGGATTTTCTGAAAAACTATTTTTCTAGATAAAATATACCTATAAGTAAGCTTCCTAAAAGAAAATCATAAAATTTTGCTCACTTTTCCCATAAATTTCAATTGCGAGAAATTCATTTAAAAATGTGAAAATCTAAGTATTTTGGAAAAATGAGTTTTGCCAGAAAACACTCAAACCGCTCTAAAACGTCGAAATATGCAATAAAATACGATTTTAGCACATTTTTCTGAGCTTTTTAATGTTTCATGTATTTTTCGAAAATAATATGAAATATTCTATAAAAATATTGATTTTTATAGATTTTTAATGGGATTTTTTAAAAATATGTAAATAATTAATAAATATTAAAAAATGATATAAAACTTGATTTTATTGCATTTTTGACGATTTAAGGCATTTTCAGGATTTTCTGAAAACTATTTTTTAGATAAAATATACCTATGAGTAAGCTTCCTAAAAGAAAATCATAAAATTTTGCTTACTTTTCCCATAAATTTCAATTGCAGTAGAAATTCTATTTAAAAGTGTGAAAATCTAAGTATTTTAGCTAAAAAATGAGTTTTGTCAGAAAAGCATCAAACGCTCTAAAACGTCGAAATATGCCATAAAATGCGATTTTAGCACATTTTTCTGAGCTTTTTAATGTTTCATGTATTTTTCGAAAATAATATGAAATATTCTATAAAAAAATTGATTTTTATAGATTTTAATGGGATTTTTAAAAATATGTAAATAATTATAAATATTAAAAAATGTATAAAACTTGATTTTATTGCATTTTTACGATTTAAGGCATTTTCAAGGATTTTCTGAAAAACTATTTTTAGATAAAATATACCTATGAGTAAGCTTCCTAAAAGAAAATCATAAAATTTTGCTTACTTTTCCATAAATTTCAATTGCAGTAGAAATTCTATTTAAAAGTGTGAAAATCTAAGTATTTTAGCTGAAAATGAGTTTTGCCAGAAAAGCACTCAAACCGCTCTAAAACGTCGAAATATGCAATAAAATACGATTTTAGCACATTTTTCTGAGCTTTTTAATGTTTCATGTATTTTTCGAAAATAATATGAAATATTCTATAAAAATATTGATTTTTATAGATTTTTAATGGGATTTTTTAAAAATATGTAAATAATTAATAAATATTAAAAAATGATATAAAACTTGATTTTATTGCATTTTTTGACGATTTAAGGCATTTTCAAGGATTTTGTGAAAACTATTTTTTTAGATAAAATATACCTATATGTAAGCTTCCTAAAAGAAAATCATAAAATTTTGCTTAGTTTTCCCATAAATTTCAATTGCAGTAGAAATTTTATTTAAAAGTGTAAAAATCTAAGTATTTTAGCTAAAAAATGAGTTTTGTCAGAAAAGCATCAAATCGCTCTAAAACGTCGAAATATGCCATAAAATGCGATTTTAGCACATTTTTCTGAGCTTTTTATTGTTTCATGTATTTTTCGAAAATAATATGAAATATTCTATAAAAATATTGATTTTTATAGATTTTTAATGGGATTTTTTAAAAATATGTAAATAATTAATAAATATTCAAAAATGCTATAAAACTTGATTATATTGCATTTTTTGACGATTTAAAGCATTTTCAAGGATTTTGTGAAAACTATTTTTTTAGATAAAATATACCTATGAGTAAGCTTCCTAAAAGAAAATCATAAAATTTTGCTTACTTTTCCCATAAATTTCAATTGCAGAAAATTCATTTAAAATTGTGAAAATGTAAGTATTTTAGCTAAAAATGAGTTTTGCCAGAAAAACACTCAAACCTGTCTAAACGTCGAAATATGCAATAAAATACGATTTTAGCACATTTTTCATAGCTTTTTAATGTTTCATGTATTTTTCGAAAATAATATGAAATATTCTATAAAAATATTGATTTTTATAGATTTTTAATGGGATTTTTTAAAAATATGTAAATAATTAATAAATATTCAAAAATACTATAAAACTTGATTATATTGCATTTTTTGACGATTTAAAGCATTTTCAAAGGGTTTTGTGAAAACTAATTTTTTAGATAAAATATACATATGAGTAAGCTTCCTAAAAGAAAATCATAAAATTTTGCTTACTTTTCCCATAAATTTCAATTGCAGTAGAAATTCTATTTAAAATTGTGAAAATGTAAGTATTTTAGCTAAAAATGAGTTTTGCCGAAAAGCACTCAAACCGCTCTAAAAAGTCGAAATATGCAATAAAATACGATTTTAGCACATTTTTTATAGCTTTTAATGTTTCATGTATTTTTCGAAAATAATATGAAATATTCTATAAAAATATTGATTTTTATAGATTTTTAATGGGATTTTTTAAAAATATGTAAATAATTTATAAATATTAAAAATGTTATAAAACGTTATTTTATTGCATTTTTTGACGATTCAAGGTATTTTCATGATTTTCTGAAAACTATTTTTTAGATAAAATATACCATGAGTAAGCTTCCTAAAAGAAAATCATAAAATTTTGCTTACTTTTCCCATAAATTTCAATTGCAGTAGAAATTCTATTTAAAAGTGTGAAAATCTAAGTATTTTAGCTAAAAATGAGTTTCAGAAAAGCACTCAAACCGCTCTAAACGTCGAAATATGCAATAAAATCCGATTTTAGCACATTTTTCTGAGCTTTTTAATGTTTCATGTATTTTCGAAAATAATATGAAATATTCTATAAAAATATTGATTTTTATAGATTTTTAATGGGATTTTTAAAATATGTAAATAAATAAAATATTAAAAATGATATAAAACTTGATTTTATTGCATTTTTGACGATTTAAGGCATTTTCAAGGATTTTGAAAACTATTTTTTAGATAAAATATACCTATATGTAAGCTTCCTAAAAGAAAATCATAAATTTTGCTTAGTTTTCCCATAAATTTCAATTGCAGTAGAAATTTTATTTAAAAGTGTAAAAATCTAAGTATTTTAGCTAAAAATGAGTTTTGTCAGAAAAGCATCAAATGCTCTAAAACGTTTGAAATATGCCATAAAATGCGATTTTAGCACATTTTTCTGAGCTTTTATTGTTTCATGTATTTTTTGAAAATAATATGAAATATTCTATAAAATATTGATTTTTATAGATTTTTAATGGGATTTTTTAAAAATATGTAAATAATTAAATATTCAAAAATGCTATAAACTTGATTATATTGCATTTTTTAACGATTTAAAGCATTTTCAAGGATTTTGGAAACTATTTTTTAGATAAAATATACCTATGAGTAAGCTTTCCCCAAAAGAAAATCATAAAATTTTGCTTACTTTTCCCATAAATTTCAATTGCAGTAGAAATTTATTTAAAATTGTGAAAATGTAAGTATTTTAGCTAAAAAAGAGTTTTGCCAGAAAAGCATCAAACGCTCTAAAACGTCGAAATATGCAATAAAATACGATTTTAGCACATTTTTCTAGCTTTTAATGTTTCATGTATTTTCGAAAATAATATGAAATATTCTATAAAAATATTGATTTTTATAGATTTTTAATGGGATTTTTAAAAATATGTAAATAATTAATAAATATTCAAAAATGCTATAAAACTTGATTATATTGCATTTTTGACGATTTAAAGCATTTTCACAGATTTTGTGAAAACTATTTTTTAGATAAAATATACCTATGAGTAAGTCTTCCTAAAAGAAAATCATAAAATTTTGCTTACTTTTCCATAAATTTCAATTGCAGTAGAAATTTTATTTAAAAGTGTAAAAATCTAAGTATTTTAGCTAAAAATGAGTTTTGTCAGAAAGCATCAAATCGCTCTAAAACGTCGAAATATGCCATAAAATGCGATTTTAGCACATTTTTCTGAGCTTTTTATTGTTTCATGTATTTTTCGAAAATAATATGAAATATTCTATAAAAATATTGATTTTTATAGATTTTTAATGGGATTTTTTAAAAATATGTAAATAATTAATAAATATTCAAAAATGCTATAAAACTTGATTATATTGCATTTTTTGACGATTTAAAGCATTTTCAAGGATTTTGTGAAAACTATTTTTTTAGATAAAATATACCTATGAGTAAGCTTCCTAAAAGAAAATCATAAAATTTTGCTTACTTTTCCCATAAATTTCAATTGCAGTAGAAATTCTATTTAAAATTGTGAAAATGTAAGTATTTTAGCT
Organism: Cherax destructor; assembly: GCA_009830355.1. Taxonomy (NCBI): domain Eukaryota; kingdom Metazoa; phylum Arthropoda; class Malacostraca; order Decapoda; family Parastacidae; genus Cherax; species Cherax destructor. Next base: position 9,899 of record WNWK01049655.1, read on the forward strand.
AAAAAATGAGTTTTGCCAGAAAAGCACTCAAACCGCTCTAAAACGTCGAAATATGCAATAAAATACGATTTTAGCACATTTTTCATAGCTTTTTAATGTTTCATGTATTTTTCGAAAATAATATGAAATATTCTATAAAAATATTGATTTTTATAGATTTTTAATGGGATTTTTTAAAAATATGTAAATAATTTATAAATATTAAAAAATGCTATAAAACTTATTTTTTTCATTTTTTTACGATTCAAGGATTTAAGGATTTTCTGAAAAACTATTTTTTAGATAAAAATATACCTATAAGAAGCTTCCAAAAGAAAATCATAAAATTTTGCTTACTTTTCCCATAAATTTCAATTGCAGAATTTCTATTTAAAAGTGTGAAAATCTAAGTATTTTAGCTGAAAATGAGTTTTGCAGAAAAGCACTCAAACCATCTAAAACGTCGAAATATGCAATAAAATACGATTTTAGCACATTTTTCTGAGCTTTTTAATGTTTCATGTATTTTTCGAAAATAATATGAAATATTCCATAAAATATTGATTTTTATAGATTTTTAATGGGATTTTTAAAATATGTAAATAATTTAAAATATTAAAAATGTTATAAAACGTTATTTTATGGCATTTTTTGACGATTAAAGGCATTTTCAAGGATTTTCTGAAAACTATTTTTTTAGATAAAATATACCTATGAGTAAGCTTCCTAAAAGAAAATCATAAAATTTTGCTTACTTTTCCCATAAATTTCAATTGCAGTAGAAATTCTATTTAAAAGTGTGAAAATCTAAGTATTTTAGCTAAAAAATGAGTTTTGTCAGAAAAGCATCAAACCGCTCTAAAACGTCGAAATATGCCATACAATGCGATTTTAGCACATTTTTCTGAGCTTTTTAATGTTTCATGTATTTTTCGAAAATAATATGAAATATTCTATAAAAATATTGATTTTTATAGAATTTTAATGGGATTTTTTAAAAATATGTAAATAAATAATAAATATTAAAAAATGATATAAAACTTGATTTTATTGCATTTTTTGACGATTTAAGGCATTTTCAAGGATTTTCTGAAAAACTATTTTTTTAGATAAAATATACCTATGAGTAAGCTTCCTAAAAGAAAATCATAAAATTTTGCTTACTTTTGCCATAAATTTCAATTGCAGTAGAAATTCTATTTAAAAGTGTGAAAATCTAAGGATTTTAGCTGAAAATGAGTTTTGCCAGAAAAGCACTCAAACCGCTCTAAACGTCGAAATTGCAATAAAACCGATTTTAGCACATTTTTCTGAGCTTTTTAATGTTTCATGTATTTTCGAAAATAATATGAAATATTCTATAAAAATATTGATTTTTATAGATTTTTAATGGGATTTTTTAAAAATATGTAAATAATTAATAAATATTAAAAAATGATATAAAACTTGATTTTATTGCATTTTTTGACGATTTAAGGCATTTTCAAGGATTTTGAAAACTATTTTTTAGATAAAATATACCTATATGTAAGCTCCTAAAAGAAAATCATAAAATTTTGCTTATTTTCCATAAATTTCAATTGCAGTAGAAATTTATTTAAAATGTGAAAATCTAAGTATTTTAGCTAAAAATGAGTTTTGCAGAAAAGCACTCAAATCGCTCTAAAACGTCGAAATATGCCATAAAATCGATTTTAGCACATTTTTCTGAGCTTTTTAATGTTTCATGTATTTTTCGAAAATAATATGAAATATTCTATAAAAATATTGATTTTTATAGATTTTTAATGGGATTTTTTTAAAATATGTAAATAATTATAAATATTAAAAATGCTATAAAACTTGATTATTTTTGCATTTTTAACGATTTTAAGCATTTTCAAAGGGTTTTGTGAAAAACTATTTTTTAGATAAAATATACCTTTTGAGTAAGCTTCCTAAAAGAAAATCATAAAATTTTGCTTTACTTTTCCCATAAATTTCAATTGCAGTAGAATTTATTTAAAAGTGTGAAAATGTAATATTTTAGCTAAAAATGAGTTTTGCCAGAAAAGCACTCAAACCGCTCTAAAACGTCGAAATATGCAATAAAATACGATTTTAGCACATTTTTTTAGCTTTTTAATGTTTCATGTATTTTTCGAAAATAATATGAAATATTCCATAAAAATATTGATTTTTATAGATTTTTAATGGGATTTTTAAAAATATGTAAATAATTAAAAAATATTCAAAAATGCTATAAAAATTATTATTTTTGCATTTTTTGACGATTAAAGCATTTTCAAGGATTTTGTGAAAACTATTTTTTAGATAAAATATACCTATGAGTAAGCTTCCTAAAAGAAAATCATAAAATTTTGCTTACTTTTCCCATAAATTTAATTGCAGTAGAAATTCTATTTAAAAGTGTGAAAATCTAAGTATTTTAGCTAAAAATGAGTTTTGTCAGAAAAGCATCAAACGTCTCTAAAACGTCGAAATATGCCATAAAATGCGATTTTAGCACATTTTTCTGAGCTTTTTAATGTTTCATGTATTTTGAAAATAATATGAAATATTCTATAAAAATATTGATTTTTATAGATTTTTAATGGGATTTTTTAAAAATGTAAATAATTAATAAATATTCAAAAATGCTATAAAACTTGATTATATTGCATTTTTTGACGATTTAAAGCATTTTCAAGGATTTTTGAAAACTATTTTTTTAGATAAAATATACCATGAGTAAGCTTCCTAAAAGAAAATCATAAAATTTTGCTTACTTTTCCCATAAATTTCAATTGCAGTAGAAATTCTATTTAAAAGTGTGAAAAATCTAGTATTTTAGCTAAAAATGAGTTTTGCAGAAAAGCACTCAAACTCTTTAAAACGTCGAAATTGCTTTAAAAAGATTTTTTAAATTTTTTTTGAGCTTTTTTTGTTTCATGTATTTTTCGAAAAAAAATAAAATTTTATAAAATATTGATTTTTATAGATTTTTTAAAGGGGTTTTTTTAAAAAATTTAAAAAATTTTAAATATTAAAAAAAGAAAAATTTTATTTTATTGCATTTTTACGATTTAAATTTTAAGGATTTTTGAAAAAATATTTTTTTGATAAAAAATACCTATAGTAAGCCCTAAAAGAAAATCATAAAATTTTGTTATTTTCCCCCAAATTTAATTGCAGTAGAAATTATTAAAATGTAAAATTGTATTTTAGCTAAAAAAGAGTTTGCCCGAAAAGACAAACCGTTAAAACGTCGAAAAAA
>WNWK01049656.1:0-13133 GCA_009830355.1 Cherax destructor
GCGAGACAGAACACTGGAAGATGATTAAACAGAGTAATAATGATCAGTTTGATACAAAAAGTATAACTTGCGTGTTGGAGAAAAAACCGGTGCTTCTGGATTGCATTGCGACCTTTCTCACCCTGCACACTGACAGCTCATACGCTACCTTCCTTGACCTTAAATATGCTTTTGATGTAGCCAACCGACATGTAATCATTAGTGAACTTGCCAGAATGGATGCTGGAGGATGGCTTCTCATGGATGTGTAGATCAATTGTTTACAGTGAAGCATACATGTGAACAGTATTTGATAAAGGTAAGGAAGTTTTCATTGCATTTATGGATTTAGAAAAGGCATATGATGGAGTGGATAGGAGAGCAATGTGGCATATGTTGCAAGTGTATGGAATAGGTAGTAAGTTACAAAATGCTGTAAAGAGTTTTTATGAGGATAGTGAGGCTCAGGTTAGGGTGTGTAGGAGAGAGGGAGATTACTTCTCGGTTAAAGTAGGTCTTAGACAGGGATGTGTAATGTCACCATGGTTGTTTAATATATTTATAGATGGGGTTGTAAAAGAAGTAAATGCTAGGGTGTTGGGGAAAGGGGTGGGATTAAATTATGGGGAATTAAATGCAAAATGGGAGTTGACACAGTTTAATTTGCTGATGATACTGTGCTTATGGGAGATTCTAAAGAAAAGTTGCGAAGGTTAGTGGACGAGTTTTTGGAGGGTGTGTAAAGGTAGAAAGTTTAAAGTGAACATAGATAAGAGTAAGGTGATGAGGATATCAAACGATTTAGATAAAGAAAAATTGGATATCACATTGGAGAGAGGGATTATGGAAGAAGTAAATGTTTTCAGATATATGGGAGTTGACGTGTCAGCAGATGGGTTTATGAAGGATGAGTTAACTATAGAACTGATGAAGGAAAAAAGGTGAGTGGTGCGTTGAGGTATCTGTGGAGACAAAAAACGTTATCCATGGAGGCAAAGAAGGGAATGTACGAAAGTATAGTGGTACCAACACTCTTATATGGGTGCGAAGCTTGGGTTGTAAATGCTGTAGTGAGGAGGCTGGATGCAGTGGAGATGTCCTGTCTAAGGGCAATGTGTGGTGTAAATATTATGCAGAAAATTCGGAGAGTGGAAATTAGGAGGAGATGTGGAGTTACTAAAAGTATTTGTCAGAGGGCTGAAGAGGGTTGTTGAGGTGGTTTGGTCATTTAGAGAGAATGGATCAAAGTAGAATGACTTGGAGAGCGTATAAATCTGTAGAGAAAGGAAGGCGGGGTAGGGGTTGTCCTCGAAAAGGTTGGAGGGAAGGGGTACAGGAGGTTTTGTGGGAGAGGGGCTTGGACTTCCAACAAGCATGCGTGAGCGTGTTAGGAGTGAATGGAGAAGAATGGATTTTGGGACCTGATGAGCTGTTGGAGTGTGAGCAGGGTAATATTTAGTGAAAGGATTCAGGGAAACCGGTTAGTCGGACTTGAGTCCTGGAAATGGGTGATATTGGGATATTGGCAGCTTGGAGGGACTTCTAAACTGACATATCTCAGCTCCTCTGCAAAGTCAGTGATTATGTATAAGTGAGTTGAAAGTGTTGAATGATGATGAATGTATTTTCTTTGTGGGGATTTAGTTTCTTTTTGGGTGACTCTGAATCGGTGGGAGACGGCCGACTTGTTGAAAAAAGAAAAAGAATATATATATATATATATATATATATATATATATATATATATATATATATTATTTCAATTACTCAGATACGGAAAACGTGAAGAAATTAAAATCTCATCGGAGTACAAAACTAATTCCAACCACACAATAGAGCGAAAAACTAATGTCAAAGACCTGGGAGTGATCATGTCAGAGGATCTCACCTTCAAGGACCATAACAAAGTAGCAATTGCATCTGCTCGAAAAATGACAGGATGGATAATGAGAACCTTCAAAACCAGGGATGCTAAGCCCATGTTGACACTTTACAGATCGCTTGTTCTATCTAAGCTGGAATATTGCTGCACACTAACTGCACCTTTCAAGTCGGGTGAAATTGCTGACCTTGAAAATGTGCAGAGAACCTTCACCGCACGCATAAGTGCGATAAACCACCTCAACTACTGGGAACGCTTGAAGTTCCTAAACCTGTACTCTCTAGAACGCAGGCGGGAGAGATACATTATTATATACACATGGAAAATTCTCGAGGGCTTAGTACCAAACTTGCACACAATAATCACTCCCTACGAAAGCAAAAGACTCGGCAGGCGATGTAACATCCCCCCAATGAAGAGCAGGGGTGCCACTAGCACGTTGAGGGACAACACAATAAGTGTCAGGGGCCCAAAATTGTTCAACTGCCTCCCAGCATACATCAGGGGGATTACCAAAAAAACCCTGGCTGTCTTCAAGCAGGCACTGGACAGGCACCTAAAGTCGGTACCTGACCAGCCAGGCTATGGTTCGTAAGTTGGACTGCATGCAGCCAGCAGTAACAGTCTGGTTGATCAGGCTCTGGTCCAACAGGAGGCCTGGTCACAGACCGGGCCGCAGGGGCGTTGACTCCTGGAATTCTCTCCAGGTAAACTCCAGATATATATATATATATATATATATATATATATAAATATATATATATACAAACACTGATCTCTGGCCGACGGAGACTCGACCCTACGAACCTTGTGACAGGAACGCAGTGCTTTACCGACCGTACCACACTGGACCACACTGGATGCCAAGGTATTGGTCCAGTGTGGTACGGTCGGTAAAGCACTGCGTTCCTGTCACAAGGTTCGTAGGGTCGTCCCGTCGGCCAGAGATCAGTGTTTATGAATATTTCGCCTGCTCTTGCGAATTCCTAGCATATATACATTATATATATATATATATATATATATATATATATATATATATATATATATATATATATATATATATATATATATATATATATATATATATATATATATATATATATATATATATATATAAAATATCTTGTAACAACACTATATTATTCTATGAAAAGTTTACAAGAGGGTTGGCAAAGAGAAAGGTTTCAATCATTGGGGGGGGGGGGGGGGGGGGGGGGGGGGGGGGGGGTCATGGTGCGTGGTGAGGTATCACAGTGGGCGCCTGTGACGAGTGGTGTACCGCAGGGGTCAGTCCTAGGACCAGTGTTATTCCTGGTTTATGTAAATGACATGACGGATGGGATAGACTCAGAAGTGTCTCTATTCGCGGATGATGTGAAAATAATGAGGAGAATCACATCAGAAGAGGACCAGGCAGGGCTGCAAACAGACCTGGACAAGCTCGACATCTGGTCTAGCAGTTGGCTTCTCGAATTCAATCCCTCCAAATGCAAAGTCATGAGGATCGGAGAAGGGCAAAGAAGACCGCTGACAGAGTACAAGCTAGGCGGACAAAGGCTACAAACCTCGGCAAAGGAGAAAGACCTTGGAGTGAGTATAACGCCTAGCACGTCTCCGGAGGCACACATCAACCAGATAACTGCGGCAGCATATGGGCGTCTGGCAAACCTTAGATTAGCGTTCCGTTACCTTAACAAGGAATCGTTCAAGACACTGTATACCGTGTACGTCAGGCCCATACTAGAATATGCAGCACCAGTCTGGAACCCACACCTGGTCAAGCACGTAAGGAAACTAGAGAAAGTGCAAAGGTTTGCGACAAGGTTAGTTCCACAACTCAGGGGTCTGTCTTATGAAGAAAGGTTGAGGGAAATAGGACTAACAACACTGGAGGAAAGAAGGGTCAGAGGAGACATGATAACGACATACAAAATACTGCGGGGAATTGACAAGGTAGATAGTGACAGGTTGTTTCAGAGAGGGAACACAGAAACAAGGGGACACAACTGGAAGCTGAAGACTCAGATGAGTCAAAGGGATGTCAGGAAACATTTCTTCAGCCACAGAGTAGTCAGGAAGTGGAATGGACTAGAGAAAGATATAGTGGAGGCAGGAACCATACATAGTTTTAAGACAAGGTATGATAAAGCTCATGGAGCAGGGAGAGCAGAGACCCAGTAGCAGACAGCGAAGAGGCGGGGCCAGGAGCTGAGACTCGACCCCTGCAACCACAATTAGGTGAGTACAATTAGGTGAGTACATATATTATTAACGTATCGGCAGTTTCCCACCAAGGCAGGGTTGCCTGCAAAAGAAAAACTTTCAACATCATTCACTCCATCATTGTTTTGCCAGAGGTATGGTTACACTGCAGTTATAAAACTGCATCATTAACACCCCTCCTTCAGAGTGCCGGCACTGTACTTCTCATCTCCCGGAATCAAGTCCGGCCTGCCGGTTTCCCTGAATTACTTAATGTTACCTTGCTTACACTCCAACAGAACGTCAAGTAATTAAAACCATTTGCTCCTATCTAACACACTCACGAATGCTTTCTGGAAGTCCAAGCCCCTGGCCCACAAAACCTCCTTTACCCCCCTCCCTCCAACCTTTCCTAGACCGACCCCTACCACGCCTTCCCTCCACTACAGATTTATACACTCTCGAAGTCATTCTATTTCGTTCCATCCTCTCCACATGTCCAAACCATCTCAATAACCCCTTCTCATCCCTCTGGTAATCCCACACCTCCTCCTAATCTCCAAACTACGGATTCTCTGCATTATATTCACACCACACTTTGCCCTCAGACATGACATCTCCACTGCCTCCAGCCTTCTCCTTGTTGCAACATTCACAACCCATGCTTCACACCTATACAAGAGTGTTGATATAACTATACTCACATACATTTCTCTCTTTGCTTTCATAGAGTCCCTTGTCTCCACAAGCTCTTCAGTGCACCACTCACCATTTTTCCCTCGTCAATTCTATGATTTACCTCATCTTTCATAGACCCATCTGCTGACACGTCCACTCCCAAATATCAGAATACATTCACCTCCTCCATACTCTCTCCCTCCAATCTGATATCCAATCTTCCATTAAATATTTTTTTTTTGTTATCCTCATCACCTTACTCTTTCCTATATTCACTTTTAATTTCCTTCTTTTTCATACCCTACCAAACTCATCAACCAACTTCTGCAACTTCTCTTCAGAATCTCCCAAAAGCACAGTGTCATCAGCAAAGAGCAACTGTGACAACTCCCACATTGTGTTAGATTCTTTATCTTTTAACCTCACACCTCTTGCCAACACCCGAGAATTCACTTCTCTTACAACTCCATCTATAAACATATTGAACAACCATGGTGACATTACACATCCCTTTCAAATGCCTACTTTTACTGGGAAATAATCTCCCCCTCTCCTACATACTCTAACCTGAGCTTCACTATCCTCGAGAAGACTCTACACTGCTTTCAGTAACCTACCTCCTATTCCATACACCTGCAACATCTGCCACATTGCCCCTCTATCCACCCTCTCACACGCCTTTTCCAAATCCATAAATGCCACAAATACCTCTTTACCCTTATGTAAATACTGTTCACCTATATGTTTCACTGTAAACACTTGATCTACACCCCCCCTACCTTTCCTGAAGCCTCCTTGTTCATCTGCTATCCTGCTCTCTGTCATACTCTTAATTCTTTCAATAATAACTCTACCATACACTTTACCAGGTATAATCAACAGACTTTTTCCCCTATAATTTTTGCACTCTCTTTTGTTCCCTTTGCCTTTATACAAAGGAACTATGCATGCTCTCTGCCAGTCCCTAGGTACCTTACCCTCTTCCATACATTTATTAAATAATAACACCTGGAGTTTACCTGGAGAGAATTCCAGGGGTCAACGCCACCGCGGCCCGGTCCGTGACCAGGCCTCATGTTGGGCCAAAGCCTGATCAACCAGGCTGTTACTGCTGGCTGCACGCAGTCCAACGTACGAACCACAGCCTGGCTGGTCAGGTACCGACTTTAGGTGCCTGTCCAGTGCCTGCTTGAAGACAGATAGGGGTTTGTTGGTAATCCCCCTGATGTATGCTGGGAGGCAGTTGAACAATCTTGGGCCCCTGACACTTATTGTGTTGTCCCTCAACGTGCTAGTGGCACCCCTGCTCTTCAATCGCCTGCCGAGTCTTTTGCTTTCGTACGGAGTGATTTTCGTGTGCAAGTTTGGTACTAATCCCTCGATAATTTTCCACGTGTATATAACAATGTATCTCTCCCGCCTGCGTTCTAGAGAGTACAGGTTTAGGAACTTCAAGCGTTCCCAGTAGTTGAGGTGGTTTATCGCAGTTATGCGTGCCGTGAAGGTTCTCTGCACATTTTCAAGGTCAGCAATTTCACCCGCTTTGAAAGGTGCAGTTAGTGTGCAGCAATATTCCAACCTAGATAGAACAAGCGATCTGTAAAGTGTCAACATGGGCTTGGCATCCCTGGTTTTGAAGGTTCTCATTATCTATCCTGTCATTTTTCTAGCAGATGCAATTGCAACGGTGTTATGGTCCTTGAAGGTTAGATCCTCTGACATGATCACTCCCAGGTCTTTGACATTAGTTTTTCACTCTATTGTGTGGTTGGAATTAGTTTTGTACTCCGATGAGATTTTAATTTCTTCACTTTTTCCGTATCTGAGTAATTGAAATTTCTCATCATTGAACTTCATATTGTTTTCTGCAGCTCATTTAAAGATTTGGTTTATGTCTGCTTGGAGTCTTGCAGTGTCTTCAACGGTGGACACTGTCATACAGATTCGGGTGTCATCTGCAAAGGAAGACACAGCACTGTGGTTTATATCCCTGTCTATGTCCGATATGAGGATGAGGAACAGGATGGGAGCAAGTACTGTGCCTTGTGGAACAGAGCTTTTCACAGTAGCTGCCTCAGACTTTACTCTGTTGACTACTACTCTTTGTGTTCTACTTGTTAGGAAATTATAGATCCATCTACCAACTTTTCCTGTTATTCCTTTTTCACGCATTTTGTGTGCTATTACACCATGGTCACACTTGTCAAAGGCTTTTGCAAAGTCTGTGTATATAACATCTGCATTTTGTTTGTCTTCTAGAACATCCAGGACCTTGTCGTAGTGGTCCAGTAGTTGGGACAGACAGGAGCGGCCTGCTCTAATCCCATGCTGCCCTGGGTTTTGCAATTGATGGGTATCAAGATGAGTGGCGATCTTGCTTCTTAGAACCCTTTCAAAGATTTTTATGATATGGGACGTTATTGGTCTGTAGTTCTTTGCTATTGCTTTACTGCCCCCTTTGTGGAGTGGGGCTATGTCTGTTGTTTTTAGTGACTGCGGGATGACCCCAGTGTCACCACCAACCTCTATAAAACTATATCTCCACCTGCTTTTAACATTTCTATCTTTATCCCATCAATCCCAGCTGCTTTACCCCCTTTCATTCTACCCACTGTCCCTCGCACTTCTTCCACACTCATAACTGGTTCTTCCTCACTCCTATAAGATGTTATTCTTCCAGGTGCTATACTCGAAATCACAGCTTCCCTGTCTTCATCAACATTTAACAATTCCTCAAAATATTATCTCCATCTTCCCGATACTTCTAACTCTCAGTTTAATAACTCTCCTCTAATATTTTTTAACTAACAAATCCATTCACTCTCTGGGCTTTCTCAGCTTATTAACCTCATTCCAAATCTTTATCTTATTTTCAATAAAATGTGTTGATAACATCTCACCCACTCTCTCATTTACTTTCTCTTTACATTGCTTCACCACTCGTATCCTCTCATATATATATATATATATATATATATATATATATATATATATATATATATATATATATATATATATATATATATATATATATATATATATATATATATATATATATATATATATATATATATATATATATATATATATATATATATATATATATATATATATATATATATATATATATATATATATGTCGTGCCGATTAGGTAAAACTGGCCAATTAGCAAGAACTCATCTAAAATTAAGTCCTTTCTAAAATTTTCTCTTATACGTTAAAAGATATATATTTTTTTCATTTATGTTAACGTAAGAATTTATAATTTTGTACCAAGAGAAACTTTGAAAACCTACCTAACCTTATTACAACAAGCGCAATTTAATTTAGCCTAACCCAACTAAATATATTTTAGATACGTTAACATTAATTTAATAATAAGCAAACACAATGAAATATATTTTTTTCGTTATGTTCAGAATGATTTTGGCGAAATTATTGCATACACAAATTTTCACTTGTCTTATATGGCAAGGTGAGCGTTGCTATTTAAGCTAAATTCGCAAGTTTTACCTAATCGGCACGACTATATATATATATATATATATATATATATATATATATATATATATATATATATATATATATATATATATATATATATATGAAGGGATTCAGGGAAACCGGCAGGCCGGACTTGAGTCCTGGAGATAAAAATCTGGAGCAGGAATTGGATATGTAAGCTTTTTCAGGTATACACAAATACAGTTACGTAGATAATAATCTACGTAATTGTACTTGTGTGTCATACATAGCAGCATATGTGTAGAGAACCTAGGATAACCCAAGAAAAGTCAGTGACTCTTTCCATTGGGGTTCTTGTGGACATAACTGACCTTGAATCATGTACTTACTGCAAGCCTGGTAACCAGATGCGAGGCGCGCATGTGTAAGTAACCTTGGGGAGATAAGAGTCGCATATCAGTTGGTAACTCACCATGACATTCATACATTTCATCAAACAATGGATATATTGTGCTGTACAAGTGGATGATGGGCATAAACAAAGGAGATATTAATAAAATACTGAGGATATCGAACCAAGTAAGAACCAGAAATAACGGATTTAAATTAGATAAATTTAGATTTAGAAAGGACATAGGCAAGTACTGGTTTTCGAACAGAGTTGTAGATGCGTGGAACAATCTTCCGAGTAGGGTGATAGAGGCTAGGACCTTGGGTGGCTTTAAAAAGAGATTGGACAAATATATGAGTGGGAGTGGCTGGGTTTGATTAGTGTCGTGAGTACAGGAATAAATTCTTAGGTAGTGGTGGTTTTGATAAGGACCTGCCTTGTATGGGCCAGTAGGCCTTCTGCAGTGTTCCTCCATTCTTATGTTCTGTATGTTTATCATTTATTGTAAGATATTATAGATGGAATGATGATGTAAAGAGAGTAGTAAGGGAGAAAAAGTTAGCATATGAGAGGTTTTCACAAAGTAGAAGTGATGCAAGGAGGGAAGAATATATGGAGAGAAAAATAGAGGTTAAGAGAGTGGTGAAGCAATGTAAAAAGAGAGCAAATGAGAGAATGGGTGAGATGTTATCAACAAATTTTGTTGAAAATAAGAAAAAGTTTTGGAGTGAGATTAATAAGTTGAGGAAGCCTAGAGAAAAAATGGATTTGACAGTTAAAAATAGGAGAGGAGAGTTATTAAATGGAGAGTTAGAGGTATCGGGAAGATGGAGGGAATATTTTGAGGAGTTGTTAAATGTTGATGAAGACAGGGAAGCTGTGATTTCGTGTATAGGGCAAGGAGGAATAACATCTTGTAGGTGTGGAAGAGCCAGTTGTGAGTGTGGGGGAAGTTCGTGAGGCAGTGGGTAGAATGAAAGGGGGTAAGGCAGCTGGGATTGATGGGATAAAGGTAGAAATGTTAAAAGCAGGAGGAGATATAGTTTTGGAGTGGTTGGTGCCATTATTTAATACATGTATGGAAGAGGGTAAAGTACCTAGGGACTGGCAGAGAGCGTGTATTGTGTCTTTGTATAAAGGCAAAGGGGACAAAAGAGAGTGCAAAAATTATAGGGGAATAAGTCTGTTGAGTATACCAGGTAAAGTGTATGGTAGAGTTATTATTGAAAGAATTAAGAGTAAGACAGAGAGCAGGATAGCAGATGAACAAGGTGGCTTTAGGAAAGGTAGGGGGTGTGTAGACCAAGTGTTTGCAGTAAAACATATAGGTGAACAGTATTTGGATAGGGGTAAAGAGGTTTTTGTGGCATTTATGGATTTGGAAAAGGCGTATGATAGGGTGGATAGGGGGACAATGGGGCAGATGTTGCAGGTGTATGGAATAGGAGGTAGGTTACTAAAAGCAGTGAAGAGCTTTTATGAGGATAGTGAGGCTCAGGTTAGAGTGTGTAGGAGAGAGGGAGATTATTTCTCGGTAAAAGTAGGCCTTAGACAGAGATGTGTGATGTCACCGTGGTTGTTCAATATATTTATAGATGGGGTTGTAAGAGAAGTGAATGCGAGGGTCTTGGCAAGGGGTGTGGGGTTAAAGACAAATAATCAAATACAAAGTGGGAGTTGACACAGTTGCTTTTTGCTGATGACACTGTGCTTTTGGGAGATTCTGAAGAGAAGTTGCAGAGGTTGGTGGATGAATTTAGTAAGGTATGTAAAAGAAGAAAATTGAAAGTGAATATAGGAAAGAGTAAGGTGATGAGGATAACAAAAAGATTAGGTGACGAAAGATTGGATATCAGATTGGAGGGAGAGAGTATGGAGGAGGTGAATGTATTCAGATATTTGGGAGTGGACATGTCAGCAGATGGGTCTATGAAGGATGAGGTGAATCATAGAATTGATGAGGGGAAAAGGGTGAGTGGTGTACTTCGGAGTCTGTGGAGACAAAGAACTTTGTCCATGGAAGTTAAGAGGGGAATGTATGAGAGTATAGTTATACCAACACTCTTATATGGGTGTGAAGCCTGGGTGATGAATGTTGCAACGAGGAGAAGGCTGGAGGCAGTGGAGATGTCATGTCTGAGGTCAATGTGTGGTGTGAATATAATGCAGAGAATTCGGAGTTTGAAAATTAGGATGAGGTGCGGGATTACCAAAACTATTATCCAGAGAGCTGAGGAGTGGTTGTTGAGGTGGTTCGGACATGTAGAGAGAATGGAACGAAACAGACTGACCTCGAGAGTGTATAAATCTGTAGTGGAGGAAAGGCGGGGTAGGGGTAGGCCTAGGAAAGGTTGGAGAGAGGGGGTAAAAGAGGTTTTGTGTGCGAGGGGCTTGGATTTCCAGCAAGCATGCGTGTGCGTATTTGATAGGAGTGAATGGAGACAAATGGTTTTTAATACTTGACGTGCTGTTGGAGTGTGAGCAAAGTAACATTTATGAAGGGATTCAGGGAAACAGGTATGCCGGACTTGAGTCCTGGAGATGGGAAGTACAGTGTTTGCATTCTGAAGGAGGGGTGTTAATGTTGCACTTTTATAACTGTAGTGTAAAGCACCTCTCTGGCAAGACAGTGATGGAGTGAATGATGACGAAAGTTTTTCTTTTTCGGGCCACCCTGCCTTGGTGGGAATCGGCCGATGTGTTAATAAAAAAAAAATTATAGATGTTTATTGGAGGAGATGCAGCTCTGACCAGTCTCTATTTAATACATACATATGTCATGACTATTAAGCCCCACTTGCCGAATAGGCCGAACTCCTTTAAAAATTAGACTATTCCAAAACAAAATTTAACAGATTAAAAAAAAAACATTAGCAATGACGTAAAATAATTATTTTTGGTCCAAACCGTCACCTAACTCAACCTAGAGTAACTTTTTTAGCTAAATTCTGCTCTATTTATCATTAGTCACTTTAAATTATATTAAATATTAAAATCAAGGATATATATTTTTTGGTAATGCTCAGACTGAATTTTGAAGACCAATGGCAAAAACAAATTTCACTCTGCTTATTTACCAGTGTGGTACGGTCGGCAAAGCATTGCGTACCTTGTCATGAGGTTCGTAGGTTCGAGTCTCCGTCGGCCAGAGATCAGTGTTTGTGAATATTTCGCCTGCTCTTGCGAATTCCTAGCAGTGTAAAAATCTCTAGTTGTGTCGATGCATGCAGGGGATGAGATGAAAAGCTGTAAGCCTCTTGCCTGAAAGCTGGCTGCCTTGGATCAACGTCTAGCGAGCTGGATGCCAAGGTATTGGACCAGTGTGGTACGGTCGGCAAAGCACTGCGTACCTTGTCATGAGGTTCGTAGGTTCGAGTCTCCGTCGGCCAGAGATCAGTGTTTGTATATATATATATATATATATATATATATATATATATATATATGTGTGTGTGTGTGTGTTAGTTACCATTTTTGTCCTAGGCACATGTCGATTAGACACTAGGCTTGTTTTATGTATGTATGTGTGTGTGTGTAACGAAACACTTCGAAATGTTTCGGCCCCGCCGGGAATTGAACCCGGGCCCTCCGTGCGTGAAGCAAGAGCGCTAGCCACCATGCCATCGGGGCGTGTATGTGTGTACTCACCTATTTGTGGTTGCAGGGGTCGAGTCATAGCTCCTGGCCCCGCCTCTTCACTGATTGCTACTAGGTCCTCTCTCTCCCTGCTCCATGAGCTTTATCAAACCTAGTCTTAAAACTATGTATGGTTCCTGCCTCCACTATGTCGCTTTCTAAGCTATTCCACTTCCTGACAACTCTATGACTGAAGAAATACTTCCTAACATCCCTTTGACTCATAGGAGTCTTCAACTTCCAATTGTGACCCCTTGTTTCTGTGTCCCCTCTCTGGAACATCTTGTCTCTGTCCACCTTATCTATTCCTCGCAGTATTTTATATGTCGTTATCATGTCTCCCTAACCCTCCTGTCCTCTAGTGTCGTCAGGCCGATTTCCCTTAACCTTTCTTCGTAGGACAATCCCCTTAGCTCTGGGACTAGTCTTGTTGCAAACCTTTGCACTTTCTCTAATTTCTTGACGTGCTTGACCAGGTGTGGGTTCCAAACTGGTGCTGCATACTCCAGTATGGGCCTGACGTATATGGTATACAGAGTCTTGAATGATTCCTTAGTGAGGTATTGGAACGCTATTCTTAGGTTTGCCAGCCGCCCGTATGCTGCAGCAGTTATCTGATTGATGTGTGCCTCAGGAGATGTGCTCGGTATTATACTCACCCCAAGATCTTTTTCTTTGAGTGAGGTTTGCAGTCTTTGGCCACCTAGACTATACTCTGTCTGCGGTCTTCTTTTCCCTTCCCCGATATTCATGACTTTACATTTGGCAGGGTTAAATTCAAGGAACCAGTTACTGGACCAGGCTTGCAGCCTGTCCAGGTCTCTTTGTAGTCCTGCCTGATCCTCGATTGATTTGATTCTTCTCATTAACTTCACACCATCTGCAAACAGGGACAC
>WNWK01049657.1:0-13133 GCA_009830355.1 Cherax destructor
CTGATTCTCAGCAGCTTACAGTATTGATAAGAATTTGTGTGACACTTCTTCCTTTTTACTTTAGATATTAAGAAATTCTTTTCATCTATGATCGTTCACTTTTGCCTTCAGGTACATTAGTCAGCCTTCTTCACCCTGAGTTCCTGACACCTGACAACAACCAACCTGATTTTGTAATAATTATGTATCAGAAAAAATTACCCCTGCCTCCAGAAAATTAAATATGGTCATAAGAAGAAAATAAGAGACTGTTTGTGTTCAAAATATCCAGCATATGCAAGTTTATATGCGATTCTGTGTATGTATATATTCAATCATTATACATATGTAGAAACGTGGAAAGATGCGTTTGTGTGTATGTATATATTCAATCATTATACATATGTAGGAACGGGGGAAAATACATTTGTGTGCTTTAAATATATTCAATCATTATACATACGTGTAACATGGAAAATATACCCATCCTGTCTGTGTTTAAAAATCACTAACATATATGACTGAGTTCCAACTACTCAAGTGTGTATGTATGTCTTGTTGTTATACTTGTAGGGACGTTGGAACCTGTTCTATGTCGATGTCCCATTTTGCCACTCTTGTGTTTTATAAAATGGAAGGTCTACTAGGCTGACCTCCGCCTCCTTCTATGTATCCAACACCTAGTTCAGTATCTTTCTGTCCTTCCTAATCCTTTCTCACCCTCTCCTTACCATATCCAATGGTCTTTAATTACGTATCCTTTAAATAATTGTGATACTTCTACTACTACTAATAGTAATAATAACAACTAGAAGATTTTCGGCTACTGCGTAATTCCAGTTGCTTGTCTTAAAGCACATAACTGGTGCTGCATAAGTTAATAATGCAGATACACATTAGTGTTTTAGATGTGAAGGGAATCAGAAGAGACGTAAGTCATCATTTGGAAACTAATATCCAGATTTCTTCACCAAAAATTGTTAATTTTTTTTTTTTTATATTTTATTTAAAAAACTTAACATACATGATACATAGAATTGGTATACAAATATGAAACGATTCTGTTTCATAAGACATACTACTTCGTGCAATGATGAAATACACAATGAACTAACAAGAAACTAGTAATACTGTATAAGAATATTGACGACTGTTTTCAAACTTTACTATGCATCCCACCTCACAAAGTATTACAAAACATGGTGGCTGCTATGTTAATTCTCCACCTAATTGCATTTCAGTTGTTTTCAAATATTTTTACTCCACATTATAGCGATACAGAATAACTTAAGCTCAAATAAACTTATTTTTCAACTGAAATCGTGTATTCTTGTGACATATAATTTTTAATTTTTATTTAAAATTTTTACTACAATGTAATACATCAATGAAAAATGCCACACCAATAGATGCCAAAAACCGCAACACTAGATACATGACATTCCCGTGCACCCTATATGACTTACAACCTTATACGTGACATACATAAAAGAGCATAACTTATATATAATGCCAAAATACACTTGAAACAAACCAATACCCTTTGTAACAAGGGTGCATCTTTGTCACATGCAAATATATCTACCAAACACATAAAACTAAAGCAGGCCCTAAACCCTGTACCTTATTCCTTCTCTTATAAAGGTAACCCTCCCTCCCACTACATTAACAAACCTGTCAGAACATCATATTAACAAAACAACATATATTCATATAGTTAATACGCAACAAGGCGTAACTGATAATGTACTCAGTTACAACATGAACATTTATAAAATCCGGTTGTTCTGAACAAGGTAATATCATACATCATACTAAAAATATATCTAACCTAACACACTATACTGATAGTCGTCACCACTCCTCATTCAGTAAACTTTAACTTACAACTGTTTTTACTCGGTACAATTATGTACGTAATATTATCAACACACAGGTTTTATACAAGTAAACATAACAGTACCCACAATAAAAATAACACGTATAGGAAATACTATGCTTTTCACGTATGCGTACACAACGCACAATGTTAATTACAATGTGAAACCCTTTTTATGATCGTTTAACGATACAAAACAGATACATGAGGCTAATATTTTGTATTCCCTACGTCATCATCCAACAGAGAAGCTCCCCATACTCATACTCCAGACCCATGCCTCTCCGACCAAGAAAAACCGTCAGGTAAACCCACTCAAACCCCTTACAAAAGATTAACCCCTATAATCAAAACCCTTCCCCCCTTGAAAAGCCCCCCTGCGTCATTAGTCATCCCAACCCTCCATGCACACATACCTAAACCCCATATCTCCCCACAACCGCTAAAATTACCTTGATAATTAAATTCCCCCTCTCCCTATGACCCAACAGACACACCTCCCCCCTAGAACTACACCCTAATACACATCCAAAACTCCACGCTCACTCGTCATACCTTAACCAGGATGAGCTTACCCTCCCTACCACGTCAAGCCCCCTTCTACGTCTACAATACATCCCAAAACCATGTTCCTATACTCATCAGAAAATGCAGACTCCCATTTACTCCCATACACCACCCGATTCCTGCATTTACTCCTATCATTGTGCCCCCATAGCTCTAATCCTTTCCCCACCCCCCTGCTCCTCAGTCTCCAGGACATACCCGAAATCCACCATTAAATACCATAAACCCCTCGTTCTCTATCACCCACCCTCGTATATCCATACTCGCAGCCCTCAGTACTGAAATACCCCCACCCCCCATTTTCCTCAACACCTGCCTATCCATTCTCTCCACCACCCCCAGTTCCTCACAAAAATATATAGCATGCATCACTGTTTCTTGCGACCCACATCTTTTACAGCACCCATCTTGAACAATGCCCATCCGACATAACAATGGCTTATCTGCCACCACCCCATGTAGAAACCTATCATTAATTCCTATCCCCAGCCCTAATCCTCCCTTACCTTTCAAACCCCTCCAGATCAATCCCCAATCATACATAGGGTATTCAGCCACCCCCTCAATCCCATCCTTCCCCCCACGCTGACCTCAAAACACCTTCCACTTCTTGCCCCTCCTCACAATCACCTAAATGCCTGCAATGTTCCCAACAGTCCCAAGATACACCCCCACCATCTGCGCACCTCCGCTCCACCGCTCCCACAGTAGCCCCCTCAGTGCCTCCCGGCCGCACCATACACCGTTCACAAACAAACACATCAACCTCCTTTCCACCCAAATAAACCCCAACCCCCTATCCACTCTCTTCCTAACCACCTCCTTCCTCAACCAGTGTTTACCGAAAGCCCAAATGTGCTTAAAAACCCTCACCTCCAACCCTCTCACTCCTCCTGCATCAGAGGGTAAACCACTTGCCACGTGCCACAGTCACTGAGATCAGCACGTTCACCGCTATCACCCTCTGATGCAGGAAAGATCCCCGCCCTCCCACTCGTCCAGCCTATCTGGCGCTAGTTGCACCACCCTCCCAGGTTCACCCTCCTGGCCTCCATACTGTCACCCATTACATACCCAAATTTTCGGACTATCCACAATAATCCACCCATATCTCTCAGCCGATCTCTACCTCCAATCCATGCCCTCACTCCAACAAACGCGATTTTGCCCCATTAATTCTCATACCCGTAGCTGCTCAAAACACCCTTAGAGCCCTCAATAATCTTCAATCCTCTTCCATTCTCACCAGCACCGTGGTATCGTCCACGTACCTTTATATCATTTCCTCCCTCCCTCCCCTGTATCCCACCCACCCCCACATTCTTTACAATCCTCCTGTAAAAGGGATCTTGCATGCCGCGAACAATATCTGGGATAATGGACATCCCTTCGCAAACCCCTATCCATTCGTACCACCCTTCCCAATTTCCCATTCACCTGCACGCGCACAGTGCCCCCGAATACACCGTCTCTACCCACCTAACTACCTCCTCACCAAACCCCTGTTTCCTCATGATTGCATACAGCATCCCTCTCCACACTATCATATGCCCCCTTCCAGTCCAACACTAATACTCCTCCCCAGCCCCTCTATAAATCCCTTGATGCGTTCATGTCCCTCAATCATACACCTACCTGGTATCCTCGTTGTCCTTCCGCTATCACCTTCTGCAATACTCTCTTCAATCTGTTCCCCAAAACCTTCACTTAAAGATTTTATAATCGATTCATCATTACCAGAGGTCTATAATTCTGCACCATGTTCCCCTGATTACTCTTCTTAACTAATACTACCACCCCCATGCCCTGCTCCCTCCCCATTCTACACCTACGCTTCTACAATTCATCAAGGCCACCATACATTCCTTCAACACATCCCAATGTACCCCATAAAATTCATTCACCATACCATCCATACCAGGGCGCCTTTCCCTACTCATTCCATTCACCGCCTCCCACCTCCTCCTCTGTTATTTCTCCCTCAGACACAACCTGTCCTTGTCCCCCAAAACCCCTACCACACCCTCCTCTACAATCTCACCTTCCTCCTGCCCCACCCTTGCTCCCAAATACGCCTCAAACCACTTATCTACATAAACTCCCATCGCCTCAGTCGTCCGTAACGTTGACCCCTATTGAATCCTTCCAAATCCTCCTCCACATCCAGGTAGTCTATCGTCATAGCCTCTCTGCGCCCCCTACACCTGCCCCAACATACCGCGATGGTCTGTCACCCCATAAAACATCATCCATACCCGCTTTCACTCTGCACGCATCAAACCTCTCATTTTGCAAATCCCTCAGTCTTTCTTTCAAACCTCGAATCTCATCCGTCACCTGCACTCCTCCACGCTCATAACAACCTTGCAACAACCCCTCAAGATACTTTTGTAGACCATACCTCCAGCCACCTCCTCTGCCCCAGCTTCTGATAATATTCCCTAATTCCTATTTTCGCAGCTCTCCCACCATTCCACCAAATCATTATTATCCTCTCCCCTTTGCCCACAATGACCCCACCACCTCCTAAAATCATCCGCCCTACCCATGCCAGTCAATAATCTACCATTCAGCTTCCAATAACTCTGATACCACCCTAATCACCTTCCCAACTCACATCTGCCAGAACACCCCTATGATCCGAGAATCCCCATCAAAAGTCTGCCCTCCCACAACCACCCTCCCCGTCACATATACCCTATCCAAGAGCGCCGCATATCCCTTCCCTAACAAAAAGTATACTCCACAAAACCCCCTCCACTACGTCCCTAAAACCTGCACTACTCAATAAATCCCTCAACGCCCAACTCACACCCGCTCCCTAGGTTCCACATCCCTTTTCTAATTACACTATTAAAATCCCTCCCAATATTGCCACGCTCGGCAAACCTCCCAATGCCCCCACCATGTAATCGTTTAAAAATCAATTTTCCTCTTCAGAAGCCTCCGCCGCATATAAACCCCTACGAAACAAACCTTCCCCCCAATCCCCTCCACCCTTACCACCCTGCCCCCCCCACTCTCCTCCCACGCTCGTAGAACAAAGGGGCTTGACGTGCTAATGACCACTGCCACACCTTTTAATTTCCCTGAAGACCCTGCATCCACCTCATATCCTCTGAAACATAATTCACGTCCATCTATAGTTGTGCTCCTGTAGGAACCCCACTTGCACACCATACCGTCTCAAAGTTCCTCTACCCACCATCGCTTGACCTCTGCCCTCAACCCATTAACATTAATAGTTAGACACTGGAATATAAATGAGTGGGTTTACCTTTCGACCTCTGCACGGACTGTGATATTATCCTTCCTTTACCACCCCCTTGCCCACACTTTTGCTGCCCATAGCAGCATCCTTACCATCATCTCTTGCCAACTCCCTCCCCTGTCATTCCCCTTCACTTCCACCAAAGGCTTCTTCGTGACCCTCTGGGCCGGTGTCAAGATATCATCATGATCTTCGACCGTGCCAGACGCTTCCGCGACCGCTCCCCACATCCATCATGTCCCCCTATCACTCTGATGCACCTCCACATTGACGCACTCACGCACCAATGCTGCTACCTCAGGACTCTCCTGCCCGAGTCAATCCCAACTCGTGCCTCCTCCACCAAATCTGCCCCATCCCCAACATGCAACACCTGTAATGGATCATCCAGTAATCCCTGAATCACTTCCACCAAGGCACATCCATGCCTTCCTCTATCACAGGTACTTCCTCAACCTCCTTTTCATTCACCTCTCTCTCCAAAGTAGGCTCTGATGGGTGGCACGGTTCTGCCACACCCTCCACTATTTCCTCCAGCTCCTGGTCCTTTGCTGCTGTCCCTCATCACCAGCCGTCCCCTCATACTTTCCCTGTGGTTCTGTCGGGATCTTGCGTTCAGCGGTTCGTTAACCCTCTCCGCAAACAATCCGCTGCTACATGATCAAAATTCCCACATATCCTGCCGTCCTCCTTTGTCCTGCATAAGTCATGTACACTTGCGTCGAAACTCAGCCATAATGATGTAAGATGGAATGGGCCTCCGTAACGACATCTTTAAGGTGAAAGATCCCTCAGGAAGACCCTCCATGGGTCCCACCTCCACTTTCCTGCCGTTGCCAGATGTACTGTCCATACTCGCTGAAGACACGTCCCACATCCATTTGATCTGCCTCAAAAGGCACATTCTTTAACTTTACCCATTGTAGGTGGCGACACATTCTTTAATCGCCTCTGCAATGTCGCATTGACCGTGTAGACGTTGTCCTGATGTCGCTCTACCAATGTCTCATATGCTGCAGCCGTTAACAACTTCACAAAGATCCTGTTCATGCCATTTAGTGCCACTCCATACAGTTCCTCCATATCAATGTTGTATATATCACGAAGAATAGTAGGTATTACTGTAGCCGCCACAGCAGGTTGGATTACTCCTGTAACCATGTCTATGCAGACGGTGTTGATGCGGCGTCTGCCCACCGCCGCCATGACAGTGAAAATAAAGTTGCTCACAGTCTCCACCAGGGGCCAGAGACCAGAGTAGCACACCCTTCTCTCACGAGAGCTGGGTGGCGAATGAATTGTTAATTAGGAAATATACGGCCCAAATGTAATTCAGACCTTTCAAATAGATCAAAGAGACCAATATCCTAAAACATACAAGCACATTAACCCTGAAGTGTTATTAAGTTACGAGCATGGAAAACTTGAAGTTAATCACATGCGGCACTCAGAAATTATCGCATGAAGAGCAGCATTACAGTTTTCACAATTTTCTAAAAATATAAAATAAAAAGCGAACTGGAATCTACACAAACTACATTTTATCCAAACTTTTCTCTAAGTAAAATTGACTAGTTTTTAAGAAAGAAAGTAACTTTTATGTAAGCCTAGGACCAGGATAATATCTATTAAGTTACGTTAGAGTGCAGACAAATTTGTTAATGTAATCAAATAGTAATAAAACAAAAAGAATAATTGGAAACGAAGGAATAACTAAAAAATGACTCGTTTGATCGGATTCAATTTTTCACCACCTTTGTGGCTTCCTAAACACTAAGAACACTCTGCTATTGGGTGCCATAAGTCCTATTTTTGAGATTTTATTGAATAAATACCTATTTTAATTTTTAATTCTGATTACTTTCAAAATATTACTGCCAATGCTTTCTGAGTAGCTGTAAATTTGAAATCTTACTGAACTAGTTAATCATTGGAATCAGATCAATTACTGAAGAATGCCATTTCTGATCGGCTTCAAACACAGCAAACACATATAGATGTCAATTTCCACATCCTGGAAAAAAAGGATTTCTTCTTATCTGTAGTAAAGAGAGTAGAACGATATATGTGACTGGTATCCCTCAAGACACGAATGGTAGGATTAGTAAGGAAAATTGTTGGGGGTAAGGACATAGTATTTATACATTAGGATAAAACAGTGAACCATTATGTCAGTACAGTGACGCGTTGTTGATCTTATGGCATACTGGACTAGACCAAACACCTAGTTACAGTATGTTTATACACCAGCTGATAAGATACCTAATGGACGGATGGCCATGATGACTAAAATATATCAATTCCAGATAAGGCAGGAAGGATTAATAGAAAATTTTAATAGGGAAATTTATCTTTTAAAAGTGAAATTAATTTTTTTTTATGGTTTCAATATTACAAATGAAGAAATCACTAAAATCATTATCTGATATAAAAAAAAACAGAGAAGAATGATCAGGAAAGTTCTAAAAACAAGGATAATTTAGAAAAGGAGATTTAAGGTTAGGAAAAGTATAAACCAGAATAGATGATAGTTATGTAGAAGTAACTTAACAAAAGACAGAACTAGAACAGAAACTGCAGCTCCCTCAGGATATCTCTGAAAATGTTAACAATATCATAGAGAAGAATATACAGGTAATGGTGACAACCAGAGTATTGCAAAAATAAGATGGAGTTAGAACTAATCTATAAATTTAAGAAGTCATAGTAAGTAATTCGAAGTCATTAAGGAAACTGTAAACAGAGGACGTAAAATGTTATTGTTTTTACCTGTGCTCACAAAGAGAAGAAATCGAGAACAGAAACAATGTGAGAGGAAGAACACATATTTAGGACAAAGGAAGAACAGCACACATATAGGAGAGATGAAGAACATCAAACACTTATAGAAGAGGAGAATATGCATAGCAGACTTCAGCTTTCAAGAATTTATTGTGAAAAATGGACATAATAAGAAATACAGGAAATATATGCATAGGCTGCTGTGAATAACATTTACATAAATTAAGCATAAGAAGAAAATGTTAAGATAGCTAGCTAAGATCGTAAAGAATTTAGAAAGCTGCAAGGAAAGACAAATTAGTTAAGACCTTTTAATTAAAGGTTGAATGGGAAAAGAGGTGAGGAAATAAAAAAGAAATTTTAGAGCAAGAGGGTCATACTGACCCATTAAATTGTTTCTCAAAGTAACGAACACAGGATAACTTGTAAAGGGGAATTAGTAAAATAAACAGATTTCTGAAGATTTTATACACAAACACAGATGGAGCAATATATAAAAAATAAATTAAATGAGGTTGTATTTGGTGGGAAGTACTCATGTGGAAAGAAGGGACAGAGGAGGAAGAAAGGAAAACAATTCAATATTGGTAGTAAAGCATTTCAAGTTATAGAAAATGAAATCCAAAAATATATTTTCTTTGAAATTTTGGTGATAAAAGTACAAAAATAAAGAAAACTGTTGTTATCAATTCACACAACTCACAATTTAGTAATATTCGTGAGAGACAGGGGCTGATATAATAGGTGAACGATTACACAATATGCTTTGTAAACTTTTGATCTCTCAGAAGATCAAAAAGACTAAGAAGAGCAGCCCCAATAAGTAAGTAAGTAAGTTTATTCAGTTACATAGAATTATCATACATGGGCAGCATATGTGAAGAAAACAGGATAACCCAAAAAGTCAGACAGAGGACTTATTTCCATTGGGGTCCATTTAATACCTTAATATTATACACTGTGGAGTTATGTGTTATTATACTATAAAGGATATATACTAGGAATAAGGTAAAAAGAGTTATTTACATTTACATGTATGAGCAAAAAAAAAAAAAAACATTCTCCTCCTTTCTGCCCTACATTCATTAGGTACCTTTTGGCTCTCTTCTTGAACTGGCTCATGCTATGACTGGCTTTGATACGCCGACATACGTCGACATAACACATCTACAATCTGATACCAAGAAAATTCTTCAAGCTATACAACAGTCATGTCTTATTAAAAGTGACTGTAAACAGGGAAAAGCTTCTGTAACTGGAGACTTTATCTAAAATTAAATATAATGGACAGCTTATGAGGCTAAAGCTGAAAATAAATGATTGTATATATGCATCTGCATATAAATGAAGCGACAAGAATGAGAGAATGCAAAACACCATCAACATTAGACCTGATATTTACTCTAGCACAGAAAGAAATTTCTAACATTAACTATCTGAATTAACTTGGAAAGTGTGATTATGTTGAAAGCCCCGTGAATCCCTGACTTGTTAGCATTTATATGTTGACGCCTAGTCGCCTTGGGCACCTGTTACCTATTGTGGATAATTCAATTTATCTCGGAGTACTCCCAAACTGTTCTTGCTTCACTTACGGGACTAACTCCTGACAGTGGAAAAGGACACTTCTCAACCAACAATTCGCTCTGAAGACCTCGCCCTGTGCAGTCGTAGAAGCTCTGACTCTCATCTTTCTAGTTCCCTACGATCCCCGTTGGGGAGGGAAATCTATCCTTCAGTCATCACCTTTATTCTTTCACGATGCTTGCTCATCGTGTAAGGATCAAGACATCCATTGGAGTTATCAGTGACTCTACCAAACTTGCCCTTGCTGCCGCTGTAAAGACCTGCTTGCAGGGGAAATTTACAGCTATCCACTATTTGAAAGACTCCTTCATTGCCATCTGTAATGACGATAATGAAGCTTCGAAACTCATGGACGACACCGCAATGAAGACTCTCAGTGACCGACAATTCAACCTCTCTCCTTCACCTTTCCTGCTGGCAAAACGTTCTGTTTTTAACTTGACTCACGAAATCGTAATGACACGATTGCAAACAAACCATACCACGGGTGGGGTTCGAACCCCACCCATGGTATGGTACGTTCTGTTTTTTGACAAACGGTTGGACAAGATTATCACCTGAAGACCTCTGTCGAGGAACAAACCCTCGGGCCTCGATTGACAACATTACCAAAATTCCAAAAGCTTCTTCAATGATCAAACTCACCTTTACCAACATCGATATGGCTACCATCTCATACTACCATATTCATCCACGACACAGAACCAGAACGTTTCGCTCAAGTCTCACCCTGCTGGAACTGCTATTCTTACCACCACTCGACGACTGACTGTCCCCTTAAAGGCAAGAAATTCTGTTCCAACTGCGGAAAGGACGACCATGATTTTAAAGCATATTTCAACACCAATGCCATTCCAGCTTGCATCAACTGCAAGGGTAGTCATCATACTCTTGCAGGCAAATGCCCAATACACCGACATACGCCGCCATAACACAACTACAATCTGATACCAAGAAAATTCTTCAGCTACACAACAACCATCTCTACCAGGACCTCCCTATCTGCACTTCGTGATGAGCCCTTCATGATATATGCGCACCTAGCCAATGCAGCCAAACCCGGCACCTTCAACATCTTCATAAATGAACTATTCCGTCTCAACAACATACCTGCCTTTGTTTACATCTCCATTAACGTCGACCAATCAGCAACCCCACCTCACCCAGAAGAATCCTCCAACACTGCCAATCAGCGACCTCGCCCCAACCTCACCCACCAGCCGCCAAGAGACCAAATACACAAACACCACATAAATAATGTATGGAGGCCGAACCCGAAATAATACCAAAACATATGAGTTTCACCGATGTATCTTTCTTCACATCTGATCAAGAAGAGGGTGAACTGTATTTGGACGACCTATACACTCGTCTTCAAAATCGAATGGCCAAGTATACCTTAGACCAGGGTGGGCAACCTTTTAATGTGTGGGCCAAACGGAACTCTTTATACAAAATCTTCTAGTGCCAACTAAAATTTATGGGAAAAATTATTTGGGTGTTTTAAATATTGTGACAAAATTTTAAATAATAAAAATCATAGGTATCGGTAAAAAACAAAGAATATTGTAAGAATGATTTTGTAAACCATGATTTGAATGAATGAAAATATTGTGACGGAATTTTTACTTATTCTCTTACCTGTTGATAGTGTGGGTAATTTTTAACAGTTTTTAAATGTATTTCCAGCTATATAATCCACAATTTAAAAATGCTATTTTTAGCATCAAAAAAGTAAACAATAATTTTTTTATTTATTAGAACAATTAGGTTTTTTTATGTTTTCAATACTTACAATTTCAATGACATAATCGTTTTACTTGACTAAAACACAACAAAATTATATAAAATTAAAGATATTCTTTATTGAGTTTTAATCCTTAAGAATGATACAAAAAATCACAAAAAATACAGTATAATTATTTTTCCTTCAAAACTACATATTATATTAAACACAAGTGAATATTTACCATTCTAGCAGAAAACATCAAATTAAAACTTGGAGAAAAATTGTGAACCTTTTATTTATTTACCATCAATGAGACTTGGTGGTCACTGATGACTTTGGGGGTGCATCACTGATGACTTTTGGTGGTGCATCATTTTCATTTTGGTGGTGCATTCTTTTACTTGTGGTGGTGCATCCTGATGACTTGTGGTGGTGTTCACAACTTGTGGTGGTATCACTGATGACTTTTGGGGGTGCATCCTGATGATTTGGTGGTGATCCAACGGGGTTTGGCTTTGGGGGGGCCCCGATGACTTGGGGGTGCATCACTGTGACTTGTTGGGGGGCATCACTGTGACTTGTTGGGGGGCATCCGATGACTTGTGGTGGTGCATCACTTTACTTGTGGTGGTGCATCACTGATGACTTGTGGTGGTGCATCACTGATGACTTTTTCCAGGGGGGGTGCATCACATGACTTGTGGTGGCATCCCGATGGGTAATGTATATCAGTTTATATTCTGTAACCTTGAGAGATAAGCAGCGCTACTGATTCATCTTTAAAGGGTTTCTACTATTAACGACTCAACAAAGTTCATCACTGAAAAAATGATTCCCAAAAATAAGTATATGAAAAAACGGGAAAGCTGTTTTTTGGTTCTTCAGACTATTTTGTGGAATAGACCTTCTTTAAATTTCCCCGTTTTCCACATTTTCTCTGTTCCCCGTCTCTAATCGTCCTTTTTAATATTTTCCAAGTTAGCTCTAAATAACAAATTTCTGTCTCCAAATTGAGCTACTTTAAATTCAATCAACTCATTTCAAAAACATCCATATCTTAAGAAAAAATCTGCAAGTTTATATCCCGTTTATACTGTCTGGGAAAATTAATGAATTTTGCAGTCTCTTCAATTCAGTGAACTTAACAAATGTTTGAGAACTGCTCAACAGTTGACCCAAAGATGTTTAAAAAAATGATTGAAAACCCTTTTTTTGTCATCCTTGGGGGATCATTGATTATCTCTCTAGGTTTGGAAAGTATCTAAACCCCTCACTATCTTTTTCCTCTTTAAAACCCCTATCTTTATTTGAAATACCTTTGTGTAATCAAACATAACATC